>LQNK01003191.1:269173-297521 GCA_001586405.1 Phoebis sennae
TAAACACGGTCCCATAAACTTTATACTTTGCATTGATACTTCTTGATGGAATTGCATATTACTTTTATATAAAGACAAACACATTTTTATACTTTTGAATTCCACTATATTATATTATATCACTATGTAATATAGTGGAATTAAAAGTAACGTTCCTCCTAACCGAATTTCGGCCACGGCGGCCAATCTCTACAGAGATCAGCCAACTGCGCGGGAGATATTATAGTGCACGAGTGTGTGCGCAAACACAGGTGCACTCTCTATTCCTTTACGGGACGGCAGACCGACACTCGCGGAGAGAGATCAGGCGCAGGACCGACAAGACACGTGCTCTCCGAGGCACGGGGGTGCTCCAGCACCGCCGACTTGCAGACTCAGGGCTGTTACTGAGATTTCTTTGTCAGAAAGATCCCAATAACATTTTTTTTGGCCCCACCCGGGATTCGAACCCGAGACCCCTCGGTCTGTAGTCAAGGACGCAACCGCTAGACCAACGAGGCAGTCGGAATTGATAGTATAAAAATGTGTTTGTGTTTATATAAAAGGTCCCATATATTAGTGATCACGAGCCGAACTCCTGCGTGCTGTTGTCGATGCGGTCGAACACGTAGCCGCCGCGCCCGTCCATCTGCAGGTAGTGGTCGTGGTACTTCCACAGCGACTTGCGGTGCGACACCGTGAATAGGGATATTCCCATCTAGAAACGTGATGTTTTTATATTATAAATTAAAAATTAAAATTATTTTGTTAAATTAATTCAATATTTTTTAATAATGAAATTTTTATTACAGTTATAATTAATTAAAAATAAAAAATAATTTGCAAAAACCATTAAATTTTTTTAAATAATTAAATAAATTTAAAATATACTTGATAGTACTATATGATGATGGATTTTTGAAATCGATTGTGATAAACAAAGTTTACTCATAAATAGTGAAAATGGTGCAAAAAGTCCTTATTTAAAAACTCAAATTTTAAATTTAACAATATTAATTTGTTTTTAACTAGAGGTAAGGCATAAATAATTGCGTTGGTTAGCATAGTTGTTAATTTAGAAAAAACGTAGAACGCTTTTCAAGCAACATGACATTAGTTTTATTGGATTTTTTCCCAATATATGTATAAGTATGCTTATATCAGAAAAAGCAATCCCATAGAAGTCTAAATAAAATTTTAATCATGTAGTATCTACTTTGTAAAAGAAATTGATATCATATTAATATGCTACCAAAATATTGTGAATATAAACGTTTACCTCTCTACAATATTGGTACATCTGTCCCTCGACATCCACGGACACGGCGCTCGTGCACTCGTCCAAGATGGCGAACTGCGGCTCGTGGTAGAACAGGCGTGCCATCTGGTTACATTCATATATTTATATTATTTACAAGCTTTCCGCCCGCGGCTTCGCTCGCGTGGACCCGGTAATTATTCGAATTTTACTCGCCGGAAAAACCATGCTTGAACTTCAACGAACATTTAAAAAAAAGAATCCAAATTGGTCCAGTCGTTGTTGAGTTATGCGCTTACCAACACATTTTGCGATTCATTTTTATACATAAGAAGAATGTTTTAGTTGCATTTCCGAAAGAAATACACCAAATTATATTTTTTATAATTCGATATATTCAATAATTGATCTTTTAGAAGTACTTTTGAATCACCACATTTACTATCAACCCCTGAGTTTAAACCCGTAGAGCTCTCGTAGCTTATGTTAATCCAAGTGAAAATGAAGGTAAATAAAGATGGAAGAACATTTTAAACGGCTCCCGTAGTTCTTGTGTGAAAACACACATACATACAAATCACAAATATTTCGCACACCCCATAATAGTTATTTTACAAAGAATAGGCATAAAAGCACAAAAAGAAGTGTGGTTTGATTTTATACTTAAAAAAAAATTAGTATTGCATGTTTGAAAAAAAACTCACCGCTATTCTCTGTTTCTCACCCCCCGAGAGTACATCCATCCAATCTTCCACAGCATCCCAGCCTCCATCTCGCGCGGTGAGATACGACAACTGCACTATTTCTAGGAACCGATTCAGTTCTTCATCAGTACGGCCGCGACGCAACATCTCGTCACGAGTTTGAGGATAAATTATCTGTAAAAAAATAATTTATTAGTCAAGTACCATTTATTATTATTTTTAAAGAAAGAAAGAACAAAACATTGAGATGGCATAAGTCCATCATTTGTACATATTTTAACCGATTTTCATAAGGTCTGTCCTTAAAAAAAGTATACAACTTTTTTTTTGTAATTCTGTACTATGAAGAATAAAGAAATATATTTATTCACTACTAACTGAACTCCGCGGTTTTACCCACGTATATCTCCGGTTCCCCAAGAATTAATCCCCGGGATAAAAATTATCGTATGTCCTGCCTCAGATTTCGAAGAATCTCTGTATAAAATTTCGTCCAAATCGGTCCATATTCAATTCAAACAAACAAGATAATAGAAGTATAGATAGTATTCAGTTCTATACTTAGCGACAACATAGAAAAATAAAAAAAAGTAAAAATAAACCAATACTGGACAGAGACCTCCTATCACCTCAAACATTTCTTGGAGTGTTTCCAACGATTTCCACACTGTACGATAAAATAAAACCATTATTTACGTTTTCAAAAGAATACCTAAAAGGAAGTGTTATTAGAACATCTTCATTAAAACACATCGTCACTCATGTAAAAGATGTATTTTACATCTTAAACATGTTTTCATGGTAATTTTAATTATGATAATAAATTATCTGCGACTGGTCGTAGTTCAACTATTTATTCCCACTAGTTCAGCTTTCTAGAGATTTTAAAATAGTTGAACTACTCAGTTGAACTACTAACCTGATTATCTACTAGTACATTTATAATTGGGTGCAACTATCCCTAAAAATCAATACATACCTGATCTCTAAAAGTGCCCAGTGTCATGTACGGCCTTTGCGGCACGTAGAACATCTTGCCCTTCGGGGGCTTGGTGAGAGTGCCGCCGAACACTGGCCACAGCTCCCCCAACATTCTGAACATCGAGGACTTGCCGCAACCATTCGGCCCACATACAAGCACGTTTATACCAGACCTGGAGTTGACGAGAAAATTATTATGAATATAACCCAAATATTTTAAAGGGACTGGTTTTGAATGAATATTCTTAAGTAAAGACCTGTTGACACCTCTTTAAATTTGTAGGTTAACATTAAAACAACTAGCTTGTTCAAATAGTGTTAGATGTGAAGTTGTGACTCTTTAATGCTGCGGCATATTATTGTTTTTTTCGCTGCCACGATAAAGGCAAACAACTCATGAAAGACTAACAACTGTTTTTATCTTCCCTCCCTTTTTTTTTGCTAACATACATACATTGTAGCTCTTTGAAAACTTTGAATATTGACAATTTAAATTTATGGGCTCTTCGGACTGAAAAGGTTGCCGAACCCTAGCTATGCTAGGTAACGGTCGTTTTCAATAATGAATCAAAGATTATGGATAGATTGTAATCTCAGATTAAATGACATTTACAGCCATTTTCAATAATGTATCAAAGGTTATGGATAGATTGTAATATCAGATTAAATGACATTTGATTGTCAAAAGTCATAACAAATGCTATCCGTCGACAGCATATTGGAATCAAAGAAAGTGCAAATAGATAGATTTGCTTGACTTAAGTAAGCAAAACAAGGGATAGATATTATATTGAAAACGGCCGTAAATAAAGATTGTTAACTCCTCTACAAAATGTACTACTAGACACAACAAGGGTTAGGCAATGCATACTAAGAAGAAATATTAGTTCCTCTACAAAGTACTATTAAATGAAGCATCTTACTTGACTTCAAAGGAGAGCTCCTGTATGAGGATGTCCCCGTTGGGCGTGACGAGCGGCACTCGGTCGAAGCGAATGATCTTGTCCTGATAGATGATGCGGCCGGCGCCGGGCGTCAGCGCTAGTGGTGCGCTTACTAAAATAGTATCCATTTATTAGATTTAATTTTTTTTTATTTATTTATTATTTACATAATTATTTTACTTCTTTGATGCCATTAAACATAAATGTTTGTGATGACATGCATGCACTCTTTAATTTAAAATAGTTGAATACTTCGTAGTACATGATAATACACATTCTAAATTGTAGCATAGAAACCGGTTTGATGCGCAATATGTACAGGCTGATTCAAAGTGAAACCATACTAACTGAGTTATACAAATATTATTTTATAAGTGAAAGATTTGTTTATTTTTATTATTATTCCTTTTATGTATATATAATAGACAGTTAATATAATATATAAAATATAATAAATCATATATATACGTCGTGTTTGTTACTTATTTATGTTAATTAGTAATTACTAGGTTCTGCTTCGCTGGCGTTTCAGGGTCTATATATCAGTAAAATATATCCTATCACCTAATCCATTTATTAGCCTATCAGACTTAATACTTATTGTTAGGAATTGTTTCCAATGATACACATCACTTGCACGTACATGTTTATTATCCAATGTTTCGTAACAGTCTGAACGGAATACAATACTTACAACCTATTTTATAATAGTCAATAACACAATATTCAAGAGAGGGTAAATGTCAATTTAGTTAATGTCCATTTCCAATAATTATTAATAACAATATTAGATATTATACAAAGTTGACTAATACATTTAATACTTAAACATTCAAGACTAAATACAAAATAATACTCAATAATCAATTATATAGATGGCACCACTGTTTTATACTATCATGACATTGACATTTCAGTTACTGTAAACAAATGTTACTAACATTATGTTAATTTTTTTAAAGTTATTTGCTGACTCAATATTGATTCGTTATAACTTTATAACACTAGTAACTTAAACTTTATACCTAAGTATTATGTAAAATTGAGTTTGCAAAACATATTTTTACATATTAATTTATTTCTGTATAGTGTATGGTCATATTTGTGGCCCAAATATTAAAATTCTCTGATGCCTTTACACAGCTCAAAACTTTATAATTTATTGACATCCAGTTAAAAAATAAAAAATGTAATCGATAAATTTATTCTTGTTTAATATAATTACATAAATCAAAAGTTAAAAATAATAGAAAAACAACCATTTAACGTCGGCTGTAATGGATTAGAATAATAAATCACAATACATGTCTTTACTCTTGTAATAGGACAAAAAAACAAACAACCAATTGGAAAATTAATAGATGATTTGTCACTTTAGTTGTCTATGAATTATTTAACATTTTATTACAAAAGTTAGGATGTAATTAATTATTGTTTAAATAATATAATAATATTTCTACTTATTTGAAAAGTGAATTATTGTCAATTGGGCTAAATATTTATTAGGATAAACAGACATGGTTTCATTATGCCTTAAAATAAAGACATGTGTAGTGTGGACTAAATAATAATAAGAAGATTGGAAATATTTAGATAATAATAACATTATCACAACTAAGTATATTATTATTTATTGATTTATTTTTTAATCTATTATAATATAATACTTGCTATATATTTATTTTAGTATAATATGATTACACATTTTAATGCACCACTCTACCCAATATTTTCTAATTGCTATTATTTCTATCTTTGGGCTTGCCTGGAAAAATCGCTTAATTGCAATAAGGCCGCCTATTGTCTTTATTTTATTTCTATGTTTTTATTTCCCTTCTTTGTGTGTGCAATATTATTGTGTATTGAATTAAAGACTTTTACACTATTTACACTATTTATTTGCAAACTTTATATAATTACACCCAGTTTCGAAAATTCATCGTCAGATAGTAAACAAATCATAAAAAATAACAAATATGTGGGTAGAAGTTTCGATGTCGCAGTATAAATAAGTCACGAAAATAACAGGCTAGTTATAGTGAATAGACATAGTGTAAAAAAGTCTTTAATTTAATACTTAAATTGTATTTAAGTATTGTAAGTAAGTAACATTGTAATGTACAGCAATGTGACAAACATTTGTGATGAGAAAAATAAATTAAATTATTATTATTATTTCCACCTAGCAGTCACAATACAATCTATCAATTATAAGTATGTGTTACTTACCACTCCCATTTTGCTGTCCCACCATAGTCCGGACATAGTTGCCCTTGTTCACATCAGTTAACACGGTACGTAACTGCGTCACTCTAGCAGTCACAATACAATCTATCAATTATAAGTATGTGTTACTTACCACTCCCATTTTGCTGTCCCACCATAGTCCTGACATAGTTGCCCTTGTTCACATCAGTTAACACGGTACGTAACTGCGTCACTCTAGCAGTCACAATACAATATATCAATAATAAGTATGTGTTACTTACCACTCCCATTTTGCTGTCCCACCATAGTCCTGACATAGTTGCCCTTGTTCACATCAGTTAACACGGTACGTAACTGCGTCACCCTAGCAGTCACAATACAATCTATCAATAATAAGTATGTGTTACTTACCACTCCCATTCTGCTGTCCCACCATAGTCCTGACATAGTTGCCCTTGTTCACATCAGTTAACACGGTACGTAACTGCGTCACCCTAGCAGTTACAATACAATCTATCAATTATAAGTATGTGTTACTTACCACTGCCATTTTGCTGTCCCACCATAGTCCTCACATAGTTGCCCTTGTTCACATCAGTTAACACGGTACGTAACTGCGTCACCCTAGCAGTTAAGCCAGCTAGCTTGCTCATTTCCCGACCAGAGAGCACCAGGCGGCCTATACCCTCCGCCATTTTGACTAACATACGGCCGTATGTGTAGTAATGCTGGGAAATGAAGATTCAAGTGTAAATATTTTACTGAACATTAGTCACCCTTAGTAGATAATTCCGCATCAAAATTTTCGCATTGTGTACTTTTTAAATTCTAATTTTATAAAATATAACATTTTTGTATTAAGGTAACGTTTTTAGTTAAACTAATGTTTTAGTTTTAGGGAAGACACGTCTTAGCGTTCACAAGATGGAGGGAGAGGAAAATTTAAGGCAACTACGGTAGCGTTATTATATTAATGTATTCTGCTTCTTGTGATTTTAAAGTATTAACTAACTTCTTATTGGTGTTTTAATTGTGCTAACTTTTTTATTCGTTACGTATTTCTCTTACTTTTACTTTTATTATGTAAAATAAAAAGTAATAATTTTATAGTATTTAAAACTTTTCGGTCTGTATCAACTATCGACTAATTTATTGTTTTCGATTATTAAAAACATTCTAATAAGCATGCACATTTACTAAAATGAAAATTAAAATAAACCTCGTTATAAACTGAAGGCCAACGTGAATAATCATTACAAAAGAAACTGTGTTCCATCCTTGACCATGTTATCACTTTCCACCAGGTCAAACGAAGGTCAAACACTTTCTTATTATACAGGTGGCGACGAGCCGACGACGGAATCACTTTTAGAAATAATACAAATATTGCATATCGAATCCAGCCTATGTCAACAAATATCAACAGCAAATATCAACGTTCAGTAGTTTAGGCACATTCTATATTTTTAAATTTTATTATATTAAATCATGCTATAATTTTGAAGTACTGAAATTTTTAATGAATGTTTGAAATTATCTATTCAAATACCCTTATCTTAATTAAGTGTAGGCGTTAAATTATTTTTTTATAAGTAAAAAACTCGTCAAATTAAGATTTTTTGTAAATGAAAAAACACGTTAAGATTGTTTTCTGTAAGTAATCATTGCTAACGTAAGTGGCAGCAAACAATAGGATTTTTTAATTGTCAATAATATATTTTTAAACTATAATTATACTTATAAAATTTTAATCTATAATTATAAACGAATTGTAATTAAATATCTTGATTATTATTTTTTTTGCAACTATACAAAACTTACTAAAAGTTTTAGACTAAACTTGTTTGTTGAAAACGTGTTTGAACTTCTAACAATACTTGCAACATTGTCTTTTTTATCGTTATTAATGGTGTTTAATACTTGTAATAATTTCTAAATTGATTCGTTGTCTACCACCTTATATACATAAGGCGTTTCATAGCTAGCGTTTCATATTTTTACAGGACATTCAGAACGTGTAACTAAGGTTTAGCGAGGCTTTGTTAATTTAATATGATTTATTTATTGAACTTCAGCACGATATTGGTAGGAGAAAGCGAAAAAAAAATAAAGGCGACAAAAACCTTCAATAAATAAATCATATTAAATTAACAAAGCCTCACCGACTTTTTTCATTATTTTTTACGTGTTTAGGTACACGTTCTGAATGTCCTGTAAAAATATGAAACGCTAGCTATGAAACTCCTTATATCAATAAAATTCTTTAAATCTTATTGCGTCGTAAAAATAAACTTACCCTAAATCGATCTTGATCTGATCCAGTGGTGAGCAAGTTATGATCTTTCACGAAGAAAGGCCTCGATACAGCGTAGAATCCGACCACAATCGCGACATCTATTCAACAAATATTACATCATTTTATATTCTTTGTATTAAAAATATAAAAATAAAAAATCAATTGCTGTTCGCTAGTCTCGATAAAACTCGTGAACAGCTGAACCGATTTGACTAATTTTAGTCTTGAAATGTTTATTTCTACATATTATGTTGAATAATTAATATAATATAAAGAAACTGTTTATAGAATAATAAAAATTAAAAACCACAATTATATTTTTCCATATAAATAGTTCGATCAAGGTCGTCCAAATATGTCTGTATGAAGTTCGACGTATCAGCTAGTTAATAATAAATAATTTAATTATTATTAATGTTTTTGTGGTATAATTCCAATGAAATTATTAATATTAGAAAGTGAGTATAGGTATTAAAAACTAATATAAATACATCTACAACGTCATTTTCCGTATGTACGAATATATCTTAAAATTCTAATACACATTATTTTAAAATTAAAAACGGCGTGAAACCATAATTTGTAGCACTTTGTTCATAAGTAATCTAAGATACGTATTGTAGTGTTTGGTAAACAAAGGATTTTCCCTATTTATCATTACTCAAGTTTTGAACCGACCTGTCATTCCTATTAAATTACATCACATATTTATGTAATATGTATTCACCAAATTATTCATTTTAAGGCGTTTTAGAGCACAAATAAATATTTTATTTCCGTCAATATTTATCAGCAATAAACAATCACTTATTCGTGGTATCTATAAACATTTAAAAAAAAACAATCGAACTATGATTAGGCCGGCCACACACATGCTGAATGTCTGTCTGAATTTAGAATCTGATTTCAGAATCTTAAATTCCGGCACCTCGCCTCACACATATATATTAAAAATTCATCCTTACAGGTCGATCTGAGATTTCAGAATCAGAAAAAATCAGGATGTGTGTGGAGCAAGCCGATATTGTATAGTATCTGGCCTTTCTAAATTGAGAATCTTAATTCAGATTCTGAGAATTCAGCATGTGTGTGGCCGGCCTTATTATTACAATAGTACAATTATAAATATTGAAATAAACTTACATTTCGCAATAATGTTGTCTATGAATCCCATTCCAACGCGGAAATGAAGGAAATTCCTCAAATGTCGCGTTAATTTGTAGAAGCTCGATAGCAGAGTAAGCTGCTCTCGCCTGTTGCCCTTAAAATAAAACATTAATAATAGTTAACAGTACTTTCAAACACATTGTCACGACACTTTTAAACAATGCTATTTAAAAGTTACAAATTAATCTAATTGTTTAAATTATAATTATAAAATTGTAGATAAGACGGTTAAGTGGACAGACAAAATCTCCAATGTTGAAGTTCTCAAACGTATGAAGAAAAAGGTTGAGCTTGTCCGTGCCATTAAACAAAGAAAAGTTGCATACCTCGGCCACATTCTAAGAAATACCCAATATAGATTTCTCCAAACCATTATGATGGGAAAAATATCTGGCAAGCGGAAAATTGGACGAAGAAAAACATATCATATCCGTGAATGGACAGGTATCAAGTCTGTTGAGCAGCTGTTCCGGCTTGCCCTAGACAAAAAACTATACAAGGAGCTGACTGCCAACCTTCAGTGATTGGAGGCACTACACGACGACGAGGTAAGACGACTAAATAATTAACAAAGTTTTTAGATTTTCAAATACCTATCTGTTTTTCGCTCGACAGAATTTTGTTAAAAAAAGTAATATGTCGATATTTCTTCATTAAAAGAAGTTAAAAGAAATAAAATAATAATAATACGCCCCGAATTGATAATCTCCTCGTTTTTTGGGAATTCGGTTACAAATAGGATTTGCATACGTGACGTGTGAACTTTTTAGTTTATGTAGTTTAAAAAATACAAAAGTACGATCATTAATTCTTTGATATATAAGATCTCAATATTATTTAGCTTAAATGGAAAACGGAACATTGTCTAACCATATAAGTATTGAATCCATATACGTAATTAACATGAATGTAACTAATATACTTTATGTTACAAAGTCCAGTATATTATGCATACCTGAATCATAATGCGCTATGCTAACTTCTTTGTTAACAGTTGATAAAGGAAAATTCTATACAAAATCATTTTAAAATCAAAGTATGTTCTGGTCTATTTTCTTACTATTTTCATAATTTCTTATTTTTAGTTCAGCATGTAAAAAATAATGATATAAAACATTTGCGATTTCATCAAATGTAAAAGGAGCAAAAACTTATTATATGACGCGGAAATTTCTTATTTATTTATTAAGTTTTCTTTAAGTTAGATTTTAGTATTATTTCAATTCCAAAGTTTAATGTGTTTATATATTCTGCGAAATAAAACATTATAAACTTATCGTTTTGTAATTACAATTTCAACATTTACTTAAGGTAGGTACGAAGTAAAATTTATATAAAATACGATTAATCAGAAAGGAATATTTAATTTTAATCATGAGTAGATTACCATATGATTATGATAAATTATTTCCTGGTATAAAAACCTCTGAATCCTTATTAATATTATAAATGCGTTAGCTCTTCTCCAGTCCAAAAAAACTAAACCGATTTAAATTAAATTTTAATAAGATAGTTTGTACGAAAAATGACATAGAATAGTTTTTATCCCGGCAATCAAATAAGAACAAGGAAATATACACGAGTACAGCTAGGAAATGAATAAAACTTACTTGATAGAAAGCAATTTCTTCTGAATTTGTGATAAGCCTTGAATTGACGAATCTATATTCGCCTTCTAACTTCTGTTCTTGCACTGTCATGCGAGCTAAAATAAAAAAAAACAAACAATAAAAACATTAAAATGTGGAAGCAATTTTTTGTACAATTTCAAGTAAATTTTTCATTATGCAATTGTATTAAGTGTAAAGTCCAAACGTGAAATAATTAATATTTATATGTAAATGCAGTGTACCTAAAAGCGGAATCAAAAACAGTGTAAAATTAATTATTTTTACCTGTGGGCCTCCGCAGATACGTCAAGAAGAGTCCAGAAGCAAACAAATAGGCCATCATTAAGCCTGGTGTCTAAAATTAAAAACTATAATTTAACTGGGATACATATAAAGGATAACTGTTTTGACCACAATCAATTCATAGATTAATCAATTTGTCTGTGGGGTATTGGCGCTGCTTGCCATATTACAAGCTTTTAGCTTAGTTTGGCAGCAGAGGCTCATACAAGTTTATATAAAATGTATACACCATTATTTGTGTCATAAATTTGGGAAATAAATGTATTTTTATTTTTTTTTATAGATCACATGTCGCTGATAATTTATTTTTAATATCGCGGACTTCATCTTTAGGAATAGGGGATATAATTTAATCAATATATACGGAGCTATATTCTCAATTTATAGATGTATCTGCTATTTTACCTCTGTTATCTTATAATCAAACCTACATGTAAAACTCGGAAGAAAGTAAGTGTTATCTGAATCGTATCAATATTCTTGGTATTTAACCATGTTTAGTGTATACTATCTATACTAATCATTTAAAGAGGAAACATTTGTGTTTTGTATTTTTCTTTGTAATATTTTCACACGAAAACTACTGGATCGATTTTAAAAATTCTTTCACCATTAGAATACTGCATCTTCACTGATCAACATAGGTTATATAATGCTACGGACACGGAACCGCGTGAAACAGCTAGTAATTAAATAAAATACTTTTTATTAAATAGATAATAGACTTATAAATTGATCACAAATGGATGGTAATTGGTCGCTATTGTTTCAATCACTTTTCACCTTGTTCTAATGACCTTTTACGTCGCCACATAATTTTGTAACTAAGTGGACCAATTGTGGTATCGTTGATAGAATCATTATTATTATATCTGTAATTATTTCATTTGACTTTTCCCGCTTTTAACAAAAGTGGACATATAGTTGGTAGAATACTGTATACGACGTATGAGGGAAGTTAGGAAATTCTAACAGCTAGTTTGATAGATAGAAAGGTTCACTGGTTGTTCACCATATACCAATATACTCATTTGTGATTCATTATACAGCCTTAGTTTAATGTTATATAGCCCTTGTTGATCAGAGGCCATGTAGGATTCCAATGGTAAAAGATGTTCTCAAATCGGTCCAGTAGCTTCGAAGCCTATTTAATTAAAACAAACAAAAATCTTTCCTCTGTATAATATTAGTGTATAATTAAATTGATGGTGTCGGCTCTCCCAGTATTTTTCAATGTCCATGGTCAATATCTCCACGTCATTGGATATAGTTATAGGTATATCGAACTATTAGGGTGCGATAGAAAAAAAAATATTTACAGGAATTAGAAATTATTTCATCTACGATATAAACTTAAATCAAAAAACATTCAACAGATTATACATAAATGGACTTTGAATGTCTGAAAGTCAAAATTTCAAACGGAACTTTGAAAGTCGAATATCTCGAAAACATGCATTTTCGCGGCAAATAAATGTGGCTTATGTATAGTATTTTTAAACCTTCTATCGCATCCTTTCCTCCTTTTTATTATAACCAATGATATATTACAATGTATAGATATGTTATACCCATAAAAGACTACCGTGAAATTCTTTTGACAATTACCTCATAGTTGATAGTCAAACGACGACATTCTATCTAAAGTTTTGCCAACAATCGTTACATAACCAAGGCAGTGTAGATATACGTACATACATCCCTTTAAAATCTCAAAATAAGCGTGCTAGCAACATATCTATAGTTATATAACACCATTGATTATAACTTAATCTCCAGTAGATGCCTGTTTACTTACAGAAGGTCCCAAGTTAACCGTCAGCCTGTACAGATATATGGATATATCCAGCAGTGGCTTGCTGATGTAGCTGTACAGGTCTATGACGGTGTCGCAGAACTTGTCGATGTCGGTCGTCAACAGCTGGTCGGCGTTCGATATCCGATTGTCGAGGTTCGTCACTTTGTAGTATGTGAAGCCTCTTAAAACATAAACGAAAAATAAATTAATTAATTGACAAACTTTAGTGAATCTAACTACCCATGTGGTGACGGGTTAAAATATGTGTATCGCCATTTCTACCCGTGGGTGTCGTAAGAGGCGACAGAGAGTAATTCTGTTGCATAACATATTCAGCAATAAAAAGAGTCCGAGCGTTGCACGACTGGGCCAAGCTTGCACCAATGTAATCGGTGTGAAGATGTTACACTGTGTTTCGTATGGTAAGCCTGGAGGCCCTTTCTTCAAGCTACTTTGATGTTGCAGATGTTTATGGGCTACGGTCATTCACTTAACATCAGGAGAACAGCATGCTCCTCTTGCCGGCTTTTAATAAACAAATAATCTATTAGATTCGGCTTTCTAAAATATTGTCGATTAGAAACTGGAATCAATAATAAAATATTGACATATTCGTAGAATATTCAAGTGCAAAATGAATTAAAAAAAAATTATTTGTGCGTTTTGCCTACATTCAATAATTAGTAGAGAAACCCGTAGGTAGAGTTTTGTAAAATTTTAAACATAATTTTGCCTTGTGATCTTTGACCGCGCCATGACGCGATTCTAAACTACAAATTAATCTATTACAACATAATTTGCCTTATTTTGTACTCATTAGTTCAAATATTGTTTTTCTGATTGTATTTATTGGATTGTTAGTAGATATTATGAATTAAATTACATCATTATACGGATCCAATTATAAAACACAAATAATATCGAGTATATTATTAAATTCCACGAATTATTTAACATCGATATCGTTGCGTAAATATTAATGAGTCACGCTTAAATAACGTAAACTTGTTTAAGGGCTTATTAAATTTATAATAGACTAGCTGAGCTCCGCGGTTTCACTCGCCTATATGCGTATATCTCCCTTTCCCGCAGTTTTCGGGATAAAAACTATACTTTTCCCTTCCTCGGGTTTCTAACAATCTCTTACAAAATTTCATCCAAATCTGTCTAGAAGTTTCGGCTTATTCAATTCAAGTAAACAAACAAGCAAAAAATGAAATGTTCAATATTTATAATAGATTCCATTTTATATTGCTTGCAATTATGCTTATTTTTTACTGTAAGACACAACGATTATAATAATAAATTTTTACTACCTACTTATAAAAATCGTGTTTAGTAACTTTAAGTGTATTCAATCCTTTAATGTAAGGAATATGGAAAAGTACTTGGAATGCGAAGTTATTTAACATTAGAGTTAGCTTGTAGACTAGTGTATCGGTACAAACGCGTTAATAATAATAATTATTTATTTTAATACAAATAGAAGTGTTAAATGTCCCTGAATATTTATTTATTTAATTAATTTTTATACGCATGTACGCACGTGCCTACGCACACAGACACAGACGCGTATCGTACGCGACTGTCAGACGTGGGCCGAGATATTATCGTGGTAGTGAATGTGTCAATGTGTGCATTCCTCAAGCACACTTTGAAGTTTTTTTCGGACTGTCCCAAACTAAGCAAAGCTTGTACTATGGAAACAAAATAACTGATAGACATAATTAAACATACTTATACAATTTTAAAAATATTTTATCAAATAATTGTATGCTTTTTTTGAATTTATGTATTTTGTGTTCTATCTATGTGCTAATAATATGATTTTTTTTATAAAGAACATTTTTACGTGAATGACGAATATTAATTTTATATGAATTATGCACTATTTTATGAAATCGATTTCTTTATCATAGGTGTATTATAATTTATAGAATATGTTATAGTATAGAGTATATACAGTGATGCACAATAATATATCCTACGTAAATCGTCATAAAGTATAGGTACATTTGCACGTAAAAAACTTTGACCGAAATTCCGTTACGATGCATTTTCTTTGAAAAAATATTCATTTTTACAAAGAACACATTCTTTGTAAATCTCACCAATAATTTATCAAAATTAAATAAAGGAATTAAATTAACCAGTGACAATATGAATATTTATTATTTGTTAGTAGATACACAAAAACATTCCTTAATTATTGATAAGCATAGGATTATAACGGTTTCACATTCTATCGATAGGTTTTTACTTTTACAAAAAACAACAATAATTTTTAATTTCGATTGCATTGTTCTTGTCATCTGAGCTATGTAAATAAAAAGTTATTGATCTATATCTATACATATAATAAAAGAGTAACCGAACCATTTCTGTACATTGAATATTTTTCAAAAAGAGTGATTGGTATGTAATATGTATGTTCCACAGATACCAGAACCATTCTTAGAATTTTTTTTTTCTGTTTGTCTGTTTGTCTGTTTATCTGTTTGTATGTTCGTCAATCACGTAATAACTACTGGGTAGATTTTGATCAAATTTCACATGCTGATAGACCAATATTAGGTTCAACTTATAGGCTACATTTTATTTGAAAAAAATATTTTTAAGGGTGACTCTCCATACATGTAATCGGAGGGTAAAAAAATAAATTCGCTAATACATCATTAAATGAGATATCATTGGATAGGTATTTGAAAATAAAATAAAGGTTTCTAAAGTAAATATTTTTTGAGATACACGCTTCTAAAGTCGTAGATGTGTGAAAATACCACGTGACAATATGAGATTTAGGTTGATTGCGGGCATGCCTTTTTATACTTTAACGTATACGTTAAGAGTATAAAAAGGCATGTCCCCAATATCGGTATAGGTTAAGACGATAAAAACACTTAATGAATTCTTAAAAACCCTCAAAAAATAACTAACTCTCCGCCCGTGGGTTCGTTCGCGTGGGCAAAAATTTTAGGCGCACGTACTGTCAGATTTTGGTCAAACCTATTTCTATAGAAAATTATAAAAATAACTATAGACATGCGCATATATCAGCGGTCATGCGACCATAATTATTTTACACTTTTGTTGTGCGCCTCTACAAAATACAGAAATTAGTAGCTCACGCGTGCGAAGCTGCGGGCGGAAAGCTAGTTTATATAATAAACGGGAAACGTTTGCGTTTTTGTATGTTCGTTTGCAATATTTTCACAAAAAGCTACTGGACCGATTTCAAAAATTATTTCATCATTAGAAAGCTGGATCTTTATTTTTAACTGAATGACGTAGGCTATAATATTATAGATACATTTAGTATAATTCTACAGGAGCGGAGCCACGAGGTACAGCCAGTGTATTCAAATAATTCAAAACCAACACGTCAAGCCGAAAAATGTCATAGACTTTTCACATTAAATAATATGAATTTAAAAAATGGGTAATTTACTCACTTACTCCTATTCGTTAAATTAATTAATAAATAAAATGCATTAATTTAACCCTTTAAAATTCCACATTAACATATACCTAATGATGTTACAAATTACAATAACCACAGAAATCATTAATACGCAAAACGTATAAAAGATTCGTGAAACAATTCATGTTATGGTAGTTAAAACTACGTATAACGGTCAGCTGTTAACTGAAAAACGCAACACCACAAAGGTAATTGCATCGTGGCCTACATGATATAAGCCAGAGGTTCCCAAACTGTGCGTCGCAAAAGTATAAAGGGGCGTCGCCAAGACTTCATTGCTTCCCCTCCTCCCATTGATGCATACCGATTATCTGTCCCTTTAATCCTATTTGAAATTAGAACTCAGTCCCCGCTGACACTAGGGCGTCAAAACATATAACTGAACTGGAAAGTGCGTCGCGGATTGAAAAAGATTGGGAACACCTGATATAAGCGAATGGTAACAAAAAGCAGTGACGTCATAACACATGAGGTCAATAATTAAGATCGGTCTGAATGGACGACTCAAAGATCGCTACCGCAGACACGTCATGCGTCACGCCACCACCACTATTATTAATTATTATTTATTAGCTATAGTTAGAGCTATTTAGTCTGTGGAATTCAAACAGGTTCAGCGCGTCATTTATTGTTAGATAACAAATCCATGATGACCAGATCATAAAGTAGACGTATATGATTTTGTTTTGATAATTTCGGAAACCTCAATTTCAACCTCTAATTAGAGAAAGTAAACGAGTTATTCTTTCTTACTAAAGTCTTATAAGTTTTATCTAGACTTACTTTAAATACCTCGCAATTAAAACCTATATAGCTCGCGGCATAATTACATGGTAAATCACATAATATTGACGATCTCCGCAAACGCAACTTCCTATAAGTTGCGTTAAGTACTAAACATGACTTTAAAAATCCTTCTGTTACACATTTTGCTTTGCCTATATTACATTACAACAAAAAACATGAGTGTAATGCGAAAAAATTGAATAAATGTCTTTTATCTTGAAAATCTGGTTTAACTGGATTAAAATAAACGAAGGGTCTTTAAATTTGTTTGTGAAACGAACGCGATATCCTTGATTCGAAATTCGAATTCGTGATTTTTTTTATTATTTTTCTTTGAAGAATAAATTTTATATAGAAGGTAAATTTTTAAAAGAACGGAATAAATAAAATTTATATAATATGCGATATAAATATTTATTTTTTTCTTTTAAAATTGTCTACTTATAAAAAGGCTTTAGATTATTTTTAATATAAGTAATATTTCTTGTTTAAGTAAGTTCTTTTTATAGAATTTAAGACTTCATGTGTATTCGAACAAAATTTGAAATATACCTACATATTAATACACGGAAGCAATCTTTAAACCAGTTTAATCTTAATAATATTCGTAGCTTGTAAAATAAAATCCTAAATATTATAACTTACTTTAAATATTGTTCATATAGATGTAGAGATAGATTTGTCCTTATTCTTAGCTTGACTTCTCCTATGCTCCATTTTAATACGTTATTTACGAGGGAAATCTGGAACAAACACAATTATTAACAATGGTATTACTTAAAAACGAGTTTAAGTAGCTAATATATTGCTAAGGTATCCTATTATTTAATCCGTTTATAGTCTATCTGTATATGAATTTCAACAAAATTCGTTCAGAGATTACAACGTAATTGACACGTAAACATGCAAACTTTCCACATTTATAATATTAGTAGGATTTCTAGCGACAATTTTTGGATTCAATAAAAACATGTGTCATCAACCTCTAATTGAAAATTAAACAGTTACATGGCAGAGCCTTAATTATTAAATAAATTTATGTAACGTAAAATGTTCATGGGCTGCGATTGTAAACGGTCGAACCGCGATCTCTATTGCCTCATATGACATGCTTAATAAAAAATATACATGTATCCACACTAAGTTCCCTTTATGACGCAAAAATTTTTCTTCCTTTCGTGAAAACGATGTTCAGAAATGTCAAGTGTTAAGAAATTTTGAACTCATGCGAAGATTGGGTCGTTAGATGAAGATAAAAAACTAAAAACATGTTTTAAAAAACCGGTTTTGTTGCATATCATGTTTTTCACGTGCAAATTTTAATGTGAAGCAAAATTATTCAAATAAATACAAATTACAACTTACCAAAGGCATCGCCATAAAGAATTGAGATAGAAGTTTTTTGAAATCAGGCATGTTCATTGTGATGATGGATCTGAAACAACAATTATTCGATTCATTGTTACCATCTCTTTTATTATAATATATTTTATATGGATTATTTAGATTCACGAAATTCATGTGCCTTTATTATTGAAACAGTATATTCCGAGAGCAAGAACCATTTTTAGGGGGGTTTTAACATAGAACTGCAGACGTGGTAAATATATTCTGTTTATTATAAATAGGTTATATTTAAGACAACATGCAACTTTAAAATATTGTAGTTGAATGTAATGAATAAACGTTTTTGTCATTAATGTCTAATTTGAAGCTGAGTTAGTGGAGATTTATATACTCATGTTTCTTATATTTCTATGCTTATTATTTTTGCTTATATGATCTGCTAAATATTAATAATTTTAATTTCCCCCTAATATTACTGTTAAATACATGGAATACAGTAACATATTATATTGTTTTTTAGAAATCTACGAATTATTACTCCCGACAACGTGCGTTATTCTCATAATATTATGATTATCTGTATATATATACAACTCAAAGGTGACTGACTGACTGACATAGTGATCTATCAACGCACAGCCCAAACTACTGGACAGATCGGGCTGAAATTTGGCATGCAAGTAGATACTATGACGCAGGCATCTGCTAAGAAAGAATTCTGATCACATCCCACGGGAACAGGACAAGCAGATGTGGGTGAGACCGCGGAGCACAACTAGTAAGTATCATTATAAAGTCACACTATTCACGTAGCTCTATTTACTCTCATTTGTTTTCCTCTTATGATATGGACATAATGTAGTGTAGTAGTAATGTGAAGTACCGTAAATTGAATAAAATTATTATACCTATGTGATATATTGTAAAACAACTATGCAAATATTTTATAAAGAAACTATTTACTGTAACAAATGCATCAACTTCAGTAAACGGAATTGTTTATTTTATTTTATAAAAAAAGAAAATAAATAAAATAATATACACCGATCGCTGATTTTTGATTCAATTCACTTTAACAATTTATTTTGAGAGAAATGTAAGTTATGTTATTAAAACGAGTACTAAATATAGATTTTTAATGTTCGTTCCTTACGAAAATTCCAAATAAAATGCATGTTTTACGTCTTTAACGTAAAATTAGAATTCGGGAATCGCAACTTTAGACAGTATTTTTTACTAAAGAATTGGGTTTCATTACTCATAACGATTACTATTGTATGCATACGAAACTATATACTAATTAAAATTTAATACCATGCATCGTGACATTACATATTTAACGATAATATTATGATCTTTCACCCATTAGTGTTTAATATGCCCTAGACTTTGTACATCAAGTGGCACACTTTTATTTCATGAAAAATATAAATTCAGTTTCTTGTAACATTTTCACCAATTAATTTTATTTTTTTTTCAGAAGGAGGTGTAAATCAACGTAATTATTAGAAAAAATAATTATGTACTAGGCATTGTATTGGGTTACAATTACTCTTTTTAATAAAATATTGAATATAAACAGAAATGGTCTTATTAGTGTTTAATTATTTTATCTCTATAGATATTTAATCTTTTTCTTTCTGTACACTAAATTGTGTTTTAACGTAAATATTTTGTTTTATTTCTGATTCGGAATTGAATACTTGAGATTCCTTTGAGATGTTTCTTTTTATCTATATTAATTTTGTCATTTATCTAGTCTTTAAAAACCCTAAAATCCACTTTAAATTGATATCAAATAGCAAACTCCTCTCAGGCAATAGTGACCTTTACTTTGTTTTAAACTTTCAGAATCACATTAAATAATGTTGTTTTTTAACATAAACCACAAATGATAAAATAACAGCCTTGTTTACTTGTATTCCTGTGTAAACATTAAAAAATTGAGAACAAATAAAATAAAGTAAACATGAAGAACCTACTTAATAATTCAATGTTTACATTAGCTAACTTAATTAAAATTTAAAAGGAGTGAATGACACTTCTATATATTTTATTTTACCAAATGATTTTAGTCTGTTTATTTGGGCTAAGGATCACCAATTATACCCTGATAAAAAACATCTATTGTTAGTATACAGAAATAATGATTTTAAATTGTAAAATTGTGTTGCATATAAACTTATGAGCATAAACTTTGTCAAATCGTTATTTACAACTAGCTTCAGCCCGCTGCTTCGCCGTTAATTTCTGCCCGCTGCTTCGAGGATTATAGATCAAGAAAAAGTATACTATCAGCCAACCCAGCTAATAGCCTATCTGTATATGTAATTTCATCAAAATATATTCAGTAGTTGCAACATTATTGTACATTTATAAAATTTGTAAAAAGAAGCATAGAAGAACAAATAGTTTAGGACTACAATGATATTTTATAAATAATTAAGATTGTGAATATATAGAATGGTTTAAACATAATATAACAAGCATAATGAAATATACATTCTTTAAAGAATTTTGTTTTAACAGCTCCTATAGCCGAGGTCTTTAAACCTGCTTTAAATTACAAATTTGAGTGTAAACTTCTATTGTATGCAAACAGTTTTATACCTTGAATTAAGTATCAACTAAATAATTTCATGAAGAAGTAGGTATAAATAATTTCACTAATCAATGAGTAAGCTTTTTTAAACCTGATTAATTACATTTTAAATCAAATGAAATTAAACATTTTATTAGTCTATAACAATGTAAAGGACTTACAGATGCTATTTTCTCATAAAAATAAATAATGGACAACACCAAAAAAAAATCATGGACCTTATAGGTAAAAACAATAAGAGATAGAATTATTATTAAGAAGGCACAAAAAACTATCAATGTATAATATTTATGATTATTGCAGCAATTATATTTTTTGTGCTTTATATAACAAATACAAAAAAAAATATTAATCATTTTCACCTTGGGAATAAAGAGCTATTGGATTATTTTGAGTTAAAAATAACTCAATTCAGATCTCAGCAGAATTTATGATTCTCTACAAATATCTTTACATATGATAATATCTTATATACATAACAGTAATCAATTCAGATGCCCCTTAAATTTTTGGTAAAGTTTTGCAATACAGAAATTATTTTATGACTTTAAAGTAAATATGTAATGGACTCTAAAAATACCTAAAACCCTGAATATCTCATACCTCTCTTCCTTCATAAACAAATTAAATACATACTTAAAAGTTAAAGGTGTAATAATGATGTGAAATATACATATATATTATACAGTTAAAGGGGGATCTGTTATGAGACCGGAGCTGAGCAAAGTATGGCCCAGAAGCCAAAGCCAGCCCATAAAGAATTTTATCTGGCTAACCGAGGGTCCATCAACATGGACAGTATATAGCCAAAATTAAAAGATTTAGCAAAAAATGCATATTTTTCTATATCTGGTCCATCTCTAGAATATCTCTAACTTTGTGGCCTACTGATTTTTAAATTTTACCTACCCTAGACCTTTGATTTAAGAATTTAGCAGGTTCAAACTGATACAAACCTAATCTAACTAAGGCCTTTACTTAGATTTACTCTTTAACTATAACATAGTAATATAACTCACCCTTCTATAAAAGTAGTGTGTTGTATTATCCACAGATCACACATTGTTCTTGCTATGAGAGAGAGAGCAATCATCACCATGAGGCCACTCTCCTTCGTCCAGAAACCTGGCACCATAATCTTCCATAGTATTTTTAGCTCATTGAAAAACTTAGCATTGACTTGTGCTCTCGGTCCCTTCTTGTCTTTGTCCTTTATCATGTACTGAACACTTTCTTCTAATGTAAGACCAGATGCCTTTGTATTTTTCTTTTGACTGGAATGAAGTATAATATATAGAATTATTTTTAGGAATTTAAGAGATTGAATTGTGTAGTGTTGGAGAAAGGTAATTCATAAAATATCTATTAAAAATTGATAAAAGTTGTTATATTTAATAATATTTATATCAAGAGCTCTATGTTTGTGTAATGGTAAACCATTAGATATAACAATATCTAATTAATCTATAAATAATAATAACTAAATAATAGAAAAAATAGCAAATATTAAATTTGAAACAAATCAAGACTTCATAGACTTTTGGAAATCTGTCAATCATTAATGTACATAATCTTACCTTGATTTCATAGAATTTTTTACAATCCATGCACCTAGAGCAGCAGAAGCCGCTAACGCAATTTTCACATCTGTCCTTGAAGTTATTTTACTAAAATTTGGTGCCATGGTAAAAGCTTTAAAAACTGAACCAGCAAACACTTAACAATTATTCTTATAACACTATTTTAACACATTATATTACTTTCAATTAAACGACACTACCACAATCCACAGCAGAACATTCACTACTGTAATATAAAAGAAAATTCCATTGACTAATAAATAAATATATTTAAATTCACTACGCGAGTAGGTATCTCGACTGACTTTGCTGACCTTCCACAAGTTGTCAAATCTGACGTTTATTATTATTTTTAAAACTATTCATAAATTTGGATACAAGCTCTTCAGTCGCAATTATAAAAGGTGTGATGTTTATTATCATGAGTGTGTACGTATAAATTAGTTAAATTTCCCTTCAATTAACATACATTTTTCTAATTACGCATTATTTTTTTTTTTTCAAATAAGTGGCTGATTTTATATGTTGGCTATTTATATAAATTCGAATAAAATACTTAAATTATATTTAAGCTTTATATTTCTAATCAAGAAATAGCTTTTTAAAAATATTTATATGTATAATACTTTTAAGATTAACAAATTCAAAAGAAGTAATTAAATTTCAAATTAGACAAAAGAATTCCCTCTTTGTTCTTACACATTATGACGTCACAACTACTTATCGTCATAAAACTCTTTTTTTGCGAGAAATGGGCAAAGAATAGTTATAAAGAATGGATAACCGGCTGTTTCTTTGACCGGTTTAATTCCGATATAGATTTTGGATTAGTTTTATAGTTTTAATAGGAAATATATATTAGGAAAAATAGTGTATAAATTTATTGTACACGCTATCTGGCGAAACACCATAAAACAATAAAATAGTTTTAAACATTTGCTTATAAATTATTTCCATATTATATTTAATAATGTTGTTAAAAATTTAAAAGTTTGCATTTTGACAGAGATTAAGCTAAAATATTATTATGGTAACACTAACACCCACAGGCTATTGTATATTGACGAGAATTGTTTTATAGATAATAAAATTGTTTAATTTAGCAAAGATATAAAGAAACTTCTTTTTTTGTAATATTTTTAGTTTGTGTTGACCTGGACAGTGCAATAATATAAATAATAAACTAAATTATTCTATTACTAAATTATTCATATTGACCTATTAATAATAAGCCAACAATGTACTTAAATATGATGCAAATATGATTTATAGTTATTTTAATCAAATACTTATTAAAAAATAAGATCTTTTTGATTGTTTTTTTATTAATTTATTCAAAATTTTCCGTTGTCATTTGTTAAATAAATTTAAATGTCAATTGGTATTTTCGGTATGTTTTTTCACATGTAAGTTCCGGAAGAGAGTCTTTTTTAATATTATTCATATTTTATACAAAAAAAAGTGTTTAAGGTAAGAAAGAGAAGGGATTGGTAAGTGATATGAATGTAATTATGAAAAATTTACTTAACTTAGTCGTTAAGGACATAATAAGAAAAAGAGTCCGTAAACTATTTAAGCATTTATTTCCCAGCAATTTATGATCATCTGTTGTTCAAACTACAAATAAATAGTATGGCATTAATTTAAAAATAATATTTACAATCCATAAGTTATAAATTAAATTAAAATTAAATATTTACAAAATAGATCTAGGAACTGGAGCTGAGATCCCTTAATTTAGTCGACTTCTTCTACTGTTGGACCTTGGTGTCCTGGTTGTCGGAATTGCCCAGGACCTGCTTGTTGATAGCCATTACTTCCAGTCCCAGCTCCATGCATCTTACTCATCACAGGTGAACAAATTCTTTCTATATCCTTTTGTTTATGTTCGTATTCTTCTTTTTCTGCTAGAGTATTGTTGTCCAGCCATTTCAGAGCATCATCACATGCATTCCTAGCCGTGTCTTTGTCCTGCTGGCTAAGTTTGTCACCCGCATCATCGAGCGCTTGTTTAACGCTAAATATATACGTTTCAAGATGATTTCGAGCTGCCACTCTTTCTCTTTGTCTGTTATCTTCCTCTTTATAGCGTTCAGCTTCAGCCAACATTCGATCGATTTCCGCCTGTGATAGCCGTCCTTTATCATTCTTGATGACAATATTCTTGCTTCGTCCCGTGCTGTTCTCCTTTGCAGATACGTTTAAGATACCGTTTGCGTCCAGATCGAATGTAACATCTATCTTTGGAACACCTCGTGGTGCTGGAGGAATACCAGTTAGATCAAATCGTCCCAACAGATTGTTATCCTTAGTCATGGCCCGTTCTCCTTCGTATACTTGAATAGTGACAGCTGGCTGGTTGTCCGAATACGTGGTGAATGTTTGTGATTGCTTGCATGGAATCTTTGCATTGCGTTCGATGATCTTTGTCATGACTCCTCCTGCTGTCTCAATACCTAAGGACAGCGGAGCCACGTCGACCAACAGTACATCTTGAATTTTGCTGTGTTGTTCGCCACTTAATATGGCCGCTTGAACTGCGGCACCATATGCGACGGCTTCATCTGGATTAATGGAAAGGTTTAATTTTTTGCCACAGAAAAAGTTTTGCAACATACTTTGAATCTTCGGTATTCGAGTAGATCCACCTACGAGAACCACATCGTGAATGGAGCTTTTGTCAAGTTTTGCATCTTTAAGCGCCTTTTCTACAGGTTCAAGCGTACCGCGGAACAAATCTGAATTTAGTTCTTCAAAACGTGCTCTAGATATTCTTGTGTAAAAGTCAATGCCCTCATAAAGAGCGTCGATTTCAATAGTAGCTTCTGTGCTTGATGATAATGTTCGCTTCGCTCTCTCAGCAGCAGTCCTTAGTCGACGAAGAGCTCTGGGATTATTTTTCATATCCTTCTTGTATTTTCGCTTAAATTCTTCTGCGAGATGATCCACTAACCTGTTATCAAAGTCTTCGCCTCCAAGATGAGTATCACCTGCTGTAGCTTTAACTTCGAAAAGTGAACCCTCATCGATAGTTAGAATAGAAACATCGAACGTGCCACCCCCCAAATCGAAGATTAGGACATTTCGTTCTCCTTTAAGATTTTTATCCAATCCATAAGCTAATGCAGCAGCGGTCGGCTCATTTATTATTCTTAAAACGTTAAGACCAGCAATCGCACCCGCATCCTTAGTGGCCTGTCGTTGAGAGTCATTGAAGTACGCAGGTACTGTAATAACTGCATCTTTAACTGGTGAGCCTAGGTATGCTTCAGCGGTCTCCTTCATTTTTGTAAGGACCATGCTACTGACTTCTTCTGGAGCAAATCTCTTTGTTTCACCCTTAAATTCCACTTGAATTTTTGGCTTACCGCAGTCATTGATTACTTTGAAGGGCCAATGTGTCATATCTTGTTGGATTTTTGGATCATCAAACTTTCTGCCAATAAGTCGCTTAGCATCAAAAACTGTGTTGTTTGGATTCAAAGCGACCTGATTCTTCGCAGCATCTCCTATGAGTCGTTCTGTATCCGTAAAAGCCACATATGATGGTGTTGTTCGGTTTCCTTGATCATTTGCAATAATTTCAACGTTTCCATGCTGCCAAACTCCAACACACGAATATGTGGTTCCAAGATCAATTCCTACAGCTGGCATTTTTAATTGTTATTATCTCCTCTTTTTGTAGTAAATAAATCACGTCTTAAACCGTTTGTAATATCGCTTGAATTTAAAATTGTAACTTTTACCACTTCACTTCTTCGTATCGCTTATTTGTGTTTTCAAATACTGATGCTTTGCCGCGCTAACGTGAGGTTTATATACTCCTTGGCGTAAGCGAATAAGATTCGAGAATCTTCTAGATATTTCAAGTTACAGCCAATAGAAATCACCAAACGATGGAAAGTTCTAGATCATTCGTTTAGTCTACCAATCAGCATGAAGCTTTGAAAGACAGGGATGGCAATAGAATTACAATCCATTTCTATGATGTGTAAGACAGAGATGAGATACTTTTATTTAAAGTTCACACATGCAAGTAGCACACAAATGATGTTAAAGGTGTATATTGCTTGTCTCTTTACTTTTGCTTATGTGTTAGTGTTTACCTTTGTCGAGTTATGCTTCTACTACACACTTGATCGTAGTACACAGAATGAATATAATAAGTAGATAACAGAGATAAAAATATGGACTTGTACTCGACGAGAAAAACCCCCGTGTGTAAAAGAAAAAAAATATATATGTATATATAAATATTGCGTAGAAACGAAAAAATATATTCTTAAAAAATAAATAATTTTAATATATTTAAGAATGTTCTCTACATGTATTAAAGAATATGTATTAATAAAATATTTCTATGTACAAGAAAAAATATGATAGGTATTATTTTATGCATGTTATAAAAAAATGTGATTTTGTAGGTTTCACCCGCAAAACTTCTGATTCCGTGGCATCTCCGGTATTAAAAGTAGCGTATATGTTATTCTAAACCCTTACCTATTTGTATACCAAGTTTCATCATAATCGTACATACATACATGCTCACAAATGCATTTATAATATAAGTAGGATAAATCTTATAATTAAAGATTTCCAGTGTAACATGACACAGCTCATAAATTCGGATTTATGCCTTTAGACATATTATCATAGAATTGTTATAATTTAGCTTTCCTCCCCTTTTTGCGTAATGTATAACGGCCGTTTTCAATAATGTACCACAGATTATGGATAGATTGTTATCTCAGATTATATGACGTTAGATAGACATAAGTCATAGCAAAGGCTATCCGTCGATAGGATATTGAAATCAAAGTAAGTGCAAATAGATAGATTTGTCTGACTTTAGTAAGCAAAACAAGTGATTGATAGAATATTGAAAACAGGCCGTAAGTCAAAGTACTTAGTTAAACTTAGAAAGTTTTCTAAAACGTTTTTGTATTTTATTTCACTTTAAGATATCCCGCTGATATATAATTCTATAGTAATTGTAGGACCTAATCACACCAATGAAGAACATTTTTTTGTGGACCGTGGATAGGTCAGAGCCCTGATCCAACAAAAAAAATTCTATGTAATCCCTCCTCTCATTGTTGCCTATTTTTCCTTTTAAAGTTTGACAAAAATTATAAAATAACAAGAGTGTAGAAAGAGCATAAAGAATGTCTCTGTGTGTGTATATTTTGCACACATTGACGCTTCAATGCATTCTCTGGTAATGTATAGTCCAGGAGTTCCCAAACTGTGCGTCGCAGAAAGTATAGAGGGGCGTCGCGAGGATTTCATTGCTTCCTATCCCCC
>LQNK01003191.1:307745-321607 GCA_001586405.1 Phoebis sennae
TTAATACTTCTATCAATGGCGCAAATTATGTATTTATTTTATTTTATGACAAAGTTCTTCTTAATGAAATTTCAAGGTTTTGACGAAATAAATATTAATTATTATAAAAATTAAAAATCATAACTAACGACGAACAAAGATTACTTTCGTTTATTTCTATTCAAAGAAACAAGAAAGATATACTCGCTGTATAAAAATATATGTGTAACTTTTTAGTTAAATAATAAATTTATCACAAAAATAACAAATTAAAAGTGATAAGCATTATATTTTAAGAAACAGGTATTATTTAAAAAATGCAACTATTTCTTATTTATATTTTCATAACATGATAACATATATAAATTTTTATTTAAGTATAATATATTCTTTACCAGTCTTAAACATAATTGATGTCGGACATCAATTCATAATAATTCATGACATTCCGAGGAAATGTTACAAAAATGAAAACTCAATAGGAACAAACTATTAAATATGTAAGCATAATGTACAAAGAAATATCATTAATCAATTCTAATACTTTAGTGAATAATTGTTATCGATTGATATAAAGTATGACAAATAAATATAAAAACAAAACAATACAAGTTTAGATTAATTTGGCAGTTGCACAAATAAACCATAAATATTTTGGCATTGCTTAGGAATGATAACACTTTAAATGGCCTTGGCTCTAATAATATTATTTACTACTTATAGTATTTGATATAGGTATTGTTTGTGACATATTATATGTATATATTATCTACAGATACATCCATAAAAGAGCATTTTCAATAATAAAAATATTGATTGAAGAGGTTTTTATTTTTTAATTTTAGGAAATATAGAAGAAAAGCGTATGCGTGCTGATTATTATTTTTTAAATAGAGAATAACTAAACTTATTGCATAAGTTGCAAAATTAAAAGGGATAAATAAAGACGTAATCATTTACTGCGCGATCGTAGACATTTTTATAATACCTATTACAATTGTAGGTATAGAAATGAAATAACATTGATTTTAATGAATAATAATTAAGATATGAGAATACAATAAAACAGAAAGGGATAGGTAGATTTAATATTAAACATAATAATACCAAGACGTCATTATATTTTTATTAAATTTTACTAATGAACTTATAATACGTAGCCTTTTCTGTATGTATTTTTTTTTGTAATATTTATTTTAATGTATGAGGGATTAGCTCTGAAAGTATACTTTATTCATATTATTAATTTAGCCGTAGTTACTAAATACAAGTAATAAGCAGCTTGGTATCTTAATATAAGCCATCAAATAGATATAGATCTACGTTTGTTATTTATAAAAAATCTTAATAAAAGGACTTAAGCCACCAACGCGATAGGGAAAATAAAAGATAGGAATATAAACATAAAAAAATAAATTTTAATGAACTAGAATAAGGGTAAAAATGTGAGTAATTCGCTAAAAGGTAACTCAACAATTAAGAACTGGAATGGAGTTTTATACCATACAATATTTATTAAGTTGTTATTTTATACGTATACAACTATAGAAGAAATTATATTTTAAATTGTATATATTGTAAGTCTCAGAATTAATGTTCTTAACATTATACTTATTTTAATAACATAGGATATTATAGGTATATAATCCTTACGAGGAATTAAAAAGACAGGTTAATATTATATTTTTATTTTTAATTTATAACTATTTTATTTTATTTATATACTCGTCTACATACAGATCGTAACAACCATATCTATGTACATATGTATTTTTCGTTTTGTGATCGTAATTAGATCTTAAATAATTTGATTTGTATAAATCAGTTCTGAGCACGATAAAACCGTATTTAATTATGTTTTCGATTTAATAGTATTATATTTACATAATTTATTGTATATTTTGAAGTCTAGCAATAATACGACTACTAATTATTCCGAGGTCAGGATATAATTACATGGTTATACATATTTATTATACTTATAAGATTAGGGAATTAAAGAGGTTAATATAATTGTTTAATTTTACGAAACAACCAATACTTAATTACATATATGTATTATACGTAAACGCCATTTATATTCTTTTATAAAGCTATCCAGTACCGTATAACAGGCAATAGAAATCGTAATATTTGATAATTTTATATACAAATAACTACATTGCATGTTCCATTAACGTTGTAACATTTATGTATCGAAATTATTTTTCAGGAGTTGATTTGATTTGTGTGTATCATGTGTTTGATGGGTGTCGCTTGTTCAACAGAGCCGGGTATTCGCGTCACGGTCAGGCAGGCAGGTCGCATAGACAACGTTGTTGTAGGCCGCTTGTAGAGCCTTCGTAAACCATTGGTCGCGACCCTTTCTTGCATCAAGGATTACACCGTACAACCCGATCGTCCGTACAGAATGTCCCCCTTAGGGATCCCCTTAAATTTTATTAAAGTACAGGTACATAAAAATAGTTCATAACATTTATAGAATAGTTAACACGTTAAGAACGCATTTTATTTTATTTTTTAATAATATTGGAAACACGCGAAACCTTATACTTAACACATTTTTTGATTTTTAAATTTCAAATTAGACTAATACGAGAATTATTTCGGAACTTACTCATCTTTAACTAAAAGCGTAATTCCATTAGCCATTTAGGAGTAATATTAGAGATAAGTGAAGTAATGAGAACGATAACATTAATTTTCAGATATTTATAAAAATATATTGGAGCTGCAGGCAGGCTTGTTCGCGATAGGAGTTAAGCCACGATAAGAAATTAAGAATACCAACGAATTCTCGTATCGGTTACACAAATTGGATATAATTTGAGCAACTTCTTAATTTTTTTTTTGTAAGTTTTAAAAATAGGAAATAATAATATTTTTTTTTTACAATTTTAAAATACATTTATTCACTTAAGATGTTTGTTTAGGTATATCGTACATAAATTAAAGACTCGAGTCTATAATATGTTATGCTTTAAAGGACCGGGCGATGACAATGATATTTTTAAATAGTATTTTAGTTCGTATTAAGAAATAGGGAATTATAGAGTATAGAAATATAATAGAATTGTAATTATCAAAAATATGAATTAGGTTAGATATAGGATATAATAATAAAAAATAACTGTTTGTGCTGATCTGTAAAAAAATCAGTTACCTCAACTTTTTAAAATACTAAATAAATTTTATTAAAGTCATTGCTCCGGGTAAAATAATTAAATAAACTATAACTCGAATCAAATAATTTGTGTACGTAGTACAGAAATATTGTCATATAAATGTAAAAATTTTCATAATATTTTAAATTTTTCTAAAATTTCAAAATAGTACTTCCAATATTTACATTTTCATTACACATGTTTGTAATTTGTTTATTGAATAAACATTTTAAATATAAATTTAAATAAAATAAAATATTTTTATTTTGGTAAAATGGTTGTTATACTTTTTAATCCCAATTCACTTCACATAAAACTGGTCAATCTTTAACTTTCAGTTTCTGACTTTGTAAGGAGACAGGGATCGAATTTAATTCTCAAAATAAATAAAAGAGACAAAATATAGAAATTAGAACTAAATAGTTCGTGGTCTATCGGGCAAATGTAAAGGTAGATCGTAGACGTGTTGCTTTTTTAATTTTTGATTAAATATTGATTATCAAATAAGGCAGAAAATTTAGCGGTAAGCCTATTGAAAGACTAATGAAGCTCAAGACGTATCTTAGAAGACGTAAAGCGATTAAGCGAAAATCCAGCCTAGGTGAACCTAGAGAGACTTCAGAAAGGTCAGTTGTATCATCAAGCCTTCGTAGCCTTCGGAAAAGGTGAAATGCGGTAATAGAGAACCGACATAATTATCGTGAGGTAAAATCAGTAAACATAGTTATTTTAGTATGAGGAACCAGATTTGATAGCACAACCTAATACCAGGTCAGTAGGCGAGATATACGTAGAATGTAAACCCTACACATTTACTTTTTCAGTAATGGAATCGATAAAAAAATATATGTGCTTATTTTACTATGGTATAATATACCTTACATTGGTTGGGCGAAAGGTAAAGCTTTGTTTTAATGAAAGATTTCAGAATAATGATCCGAATCACACGTCGCGGTCTTCTGTCGATATTTATTTGATATGCAGTTCATCTACAAGCGAATCACTGCCGTGAAGAGGTAACATTTGTAATAAATAAATGTTTTTAGCTTGAAACGCGATTTAGTCGCTACCAATTACAGGCGAAACGATTAGTTTATGATAACAACACTAAGACGCTTATCAACACTAAGACGCTTGTCAGTTTTGAATAAAGATGTCGAACGATTTAAGAGATTCATAGGCGTTGATAGCAAAACAGATTAAAGATTACATCATATAGAAGGTGGGATTAAGGTATAGTGTTGGAATGTTATATTGGAAATCAGAAAATAAATCTTACATGAAAAAGGAATTAAAAATGTAATAAGTCTAGGTAATATATTTTATTAAGATTTCGCAATATTCGGGTTCGGCTCAACAGAGACCCTGATTAATTGGAAGGTGGGTTTTATTTTTTTACGCTCAACGTAAACGGATATCGTGGAATATTAATGCTGAAAGCATGTTTACATTAGAGGTAACACTTAGATAGTGACTAACGATTATGAGAAAACAAGATACAAGTAAGAATAAAATATTTCTAATTTGGTCGCACTCTCTTGAATGCTAGTTGTCGACGTTTGATGATACTGTCTGCTACGACACAGGTTGGTTCAATGACAATTAAAAATGTACCGTCGGAAGATGAGGAAATGCGATTTCATTACACATCACATCGGGAAATCACGATTAACTGTAAGAATTTTAATCACTCCTAAGCTCAATCTAGCCTCACTCGCGAATTTGGCAGACACAAATCTCTCCTACATTAAAATATCGGAAAAACAAGGTTAAACATTTTTTGAATATGTTTGGAAACAAAGAAATTGCTTTAAAGATTGAAGAAGTAAAATGCCATTGCGAGTAGTGACTACATAATTCACAATTAAACAGCTGGTACTAAAATCACTTGCACGCCTTAGTAAGGTTAGTAATATTGGGCAAAAAAAGCTTTTCATGTGATATCAACCATTAAACGTATGTATTATTTATGTATTAATTATAGTTTGTAATATAATCTGTACAATTTTATATATTATGTTTGCAAAATTACATTTAATTTTATTAGTGCCGCTAATGTGTTTTTGTTTCCCATAAATAACTACAGGTTTTATAAAACAGGTCACGATTTTATCAATATTGAAACTAAAATGATTACACATATAAAAAATAATATTCGGATTAATAATAAAATTCCGATTAATAGCTTTAAAATATTATTGGTAAATAAATGTAAACCTCACACAGGTAAAAAAGTACGTAAGTTCAAAATTATACATTTATTGCTTTACAAAATTTGTCAGATTTCCTTTCAGTTATTTTCTAAAGTATAGGTACTTCATATAATATACAACATGGTAACATAATTTAAAACCAAACTTTAAATTCACAAGATACTCCAGACATAATGAGAATTAAAGTAATAAAAATAATAACAATATAACAATTAGAAGATAAATTGAAACACGAAGAATATTGAAGATTTATGAAGATGATACAAAAGAATAATGACGATTGCTATTGTTGACAAGTTGATAATGTTATAATTGATAAATGTGACTTAGTGAATGAGAAATGATATATTAAATGAAATGGTTAAAATCGTAAAGTTTCAGTTTGAGTGATGTGGTATAGTATATTTTTTATTTCTTTATGTGGTGGGTTTTTTCAAGAAAAGTTGAAGTTGAAATAATCGTTTTGGTGATGAGTTAGACAAAAGTTAATTTTCTAAAAATACTTGCCTAGAATCACCTAATAGCATGATTGAGTAGCTAATTGGCTATTGTGTTGTTGTATTGGTGAGAGTGCTAATGTTTGTTTTCTATCTGTAATTGATAGTGTGCAAAGTAATGTGATAAATTAGCTAATGGTCAAATACTAGCTGACCACATTGTAAGTTTTGTGTTAAGTGGTTGTGTATACTTTCGGAACTTTTCTGTATAAAAACTAATTCCACTGAATAAAGCTTAATAACTTTATGAACATATAGACACACCGGTTCAAGGTTCTAAAATTTTATTTTGTCGATACCCTACATCCAAATCTGTTCCAACATGTTCCGTAGGCAAAACCCCGTTTGTTTCGATATGTTCACAGAGGTTCTGACACAGTCTGATGTAATGCAATATGCAGTACCATTCACCACATGTCCAATCAGCAAGTTAAATAACGAACAAATCATGGTATGCTTCGGTACGTACGCTTAAGTATGTTCACAGGTCTTTCTGGATACAATATCGACAAAATTCCACAGATGATGTAGAAACTTATTTACATATTGCGTTACGCTTCAAGCACGAGCTTGTGAAATGACAACACTAGAATTCATCAATTTGATCTACCACTTAGACATAGGTACCGCTAACAGTGTGCTTTCAGAATTCCGTAGTCCTGTTATGCTTTGATTCGACGCGATAAGAGGAGATTGTCTAGCTGCCGGTCGAAATGCGCTTAAGGTCATAAACTATTATTAGATATAGGCTCGCAGAAAGCTTGCACAACGAATTGCCGGTCGAACCATGGCCCGAGAAATGCTTCTTTGAACTTTGGTAAAATCTAAATACCATTACTCGTATCTGTACATTGCTAATGGATCTATTTGGCATCGGAAATGCTGAAATCGAGAAAATTGGTAAAACCTTTAATTTGTACTTACCTTTAACCATCATTAGATAGGTGTGCATTCGTGTGTGATTACAGATTTCACGTGTTATGAAAAATTCAAAGTGGAACACATACCCTGTAAAAGGTTAAATCATTAATATTATATCCTAAGCTCGCAGCAAGCTTGCAGAACTAGTTATTAATCGAAAAGCGGTACGGGAATACACTTCATCAGAAATTGGTAACGTTAATTGCCGCTTTAAATAATAATCTATACATTTTTCCCTCTTTAATAGATGTGTTTGGCATCGGTCATGCTGAATTCGAAAATAGGTAAAGTTTTCCACTGAAACTATACATATTTATTTTATAATGTTGGATAGTTGTGCATTCGTGTGTGATTGCAGATTTCGTGTGTCCAACGTGCGAGGATTGCACATTACCCTGTAATGTATGCATATGTATTCATAAAATATCCTATAATGCTTTTGTAGACTTTAATTCCTATAAAATTTTAAAATTTCCCTGAGAGGAAAGTCGTGTTTAAAATTTCTTTTCACAGTTCTTTTACCTCGTGATCGTGAATTAAGAGGGAATCGACTACGAAAGGCGGTAATATTTGAGTTCTTTTTTGCATGAGAACCTATTATCTTCCTTTATTTCTCATAAACACCTTTTGGTACGCTTCAATTGTAGTTGTAAGTGTTAGGGAACGGCTTTTCTTAGTATGTTTCAGATTGATTGAGCTACGGCTTACCTAGGAGATTTGGCACGGAGATTATATAGCACTGTATCAAAAGGTCCGTTGTATGAACACCTTAATCAACTTCCATTGCATCTATGCTAGGCCAAACGCACGTCTTAATATGATTCCAGATAATGCAACAAAGTGATTCTGACGATGCTTTCATGTGCACTTCACCCAAGTTTTCCGGTAAACAGTTTAATGCCCATTCAATTTACAATAATCATTACTTACTTACTCTTAAACGTAAACATTAATTCTTATAAATATTTAATTTATTTGAATCAATATTTTATGTTAGGTAATTAGCTAGTTAGGGAGCCATGTAATAAGAATGTTTCAGATGTGACTACACTTTTGGGAGGTTCTTCTTATCGTCTAAACTACGGTAAATAAATCGTACATATAAATGCGTGTTATTCGCAGAAATCGGTTTGTTTTTTTTTATATTTACAGAAATCCTGACCGCGAGGGTTAAATTGAGCTTCGAGACTTATAAATACGCGATCGAGCAATATGAAAGACTCTGTAAGTCAAATACTTACCAGATTATATAAAAAATATATATCAGGAAACTATCTTAGTTAAGGCACAATAGGCAAAACAAAACTTAGAATGTTTCAGATCAAAAATGCTGATATTTGGATACAGTTGTCCCTACGGGTAATTTTCTTTTTATATTATTCCTAAATGTCGTACCACAAAATCCGTTTTTGAGAATGTTCACAGACAATTTGACAAGCATCGAATAGCAAAGAAAGGGCGATCCTGCGTACGTTGAACAGGCGGTAAATTGATCCCAATATAAATGACGTAAATTATTATTGTAAAGGCCTTATGGCCCATTTTTTAAGCAAAAATCGGGTTTTCTTTATATGATTTCAGATATCCAGAACTTGTTACCTTGAAATTGACAGAGTATATTCTAAACACAAACAAGCAAGTCGGTAAACAAATTTATATACTTAACAAAATAAATAGCATTACCTTAGGCTTAGGTAGTATCCCGCAGATGTCGGTTGTTTTTAATGCTTACAGAATTCCTGGCAAAGCCCGCGTGTCACTTGCGAGATTATCCTGACCGGCGACGCGGTGGAGGTTAGATAGATATGGATGTTCTAAACCTAGATTGCATAAATAAATGTTTTTTTGCATGTAGGAGGCATTTGTTGAAGTATGTTTCAGATTTGGCCAAGTGTTAGCTAAAACGTAGATCGTAGCCGATTTTCCGGTAACCGTCGTGACGTGATAACTTAAATAATATTTTAACCAATAAATTTAGGAAGCATTGCATCATACATTGAAGACTCGCCGAGGTTAACGGAACAATCTAAACACCAGTAAGATTTTTATCATCAGCTACATACAATTATGTGTATATAAGATTATTATTATATGTTTATTGCGTTTTTATTTTTCCTTTAGCAAATAACTAATGTAACTAAATAGCTTTAGAATTAGCGGTAGGGTGCTATCATCATCTCTTCCAGGTCTTGAGATTTTTCACCATCTATGGATATTGTGTGTCGAGATGCATATCGCAATATTGTATGTAAATAAACATATTTATTCGAAAGATGTGAACGTTAACACCCAGTAATCCTAGCACGAGCACGATGTTTGTAATAGTATTGCAAATAATCATGGAAATCCGACATGGGTTGGTAATTGAGAGATATTAAAACAATGTAGAGTCAACGTTTCTTTGGATCATGATTGTTAGAGGTTTGTTATAGTTTCGTGTGCAACTAATAATCGGGCTTAAATTTAACAATTTAATTGTTATTGTGGTGGTCATGAACTAGACGGGAAAGCTTGAAAGTTAATGTCTGATTGGCGTTCAGTAATTATTTTGCTGGTTGCGTTCATTGTTTTCATTTTACCGCTTTTGCATTGAACTTATTTCGCAACCTACACCGAATAGAATTTTTGTACAATCTTTAACCAAGCTAGACCTAGGTTAGTCTTATACCTTATACGTTTTGGTGATTTCAGCACGTAGAAAGAACAGCTGTGGCTAACGTTTAAATTGACATACTTGCAACTTAGTCTTTATTAAGCATGAGGCTTGAACGGTTCATGGTAAACAAATCGACTTCAACATTTCCAGCTTGTGTGGTGCATCGTTTCAAAAACTGCGTTTATGTAATTTAATAAAATGCACAAAACCTTTTTGTTGACGCCAAAATCATGTAAATCACTCCACCCGGATGATATTGTGTGCTTTGATGTTAAACTGTCATCGGTATGTTGAAATATTTCCTTCGTATTTATTCATGTCTTCGCTATTAAACGCTTATTTTACGATTTGCAAAATTTGTAACACTATACACGTGTTTAGTGTTATGCCCTATTCCTGATCTTGTGATGTGTGTTATTAATTAGTACAATTTATATTTGTTCTGTTATTTATATTGTGTTATGTAATTGCTTTTAATCATTCTTATTAGGACTTCACAATTTATGTATTTATTTAAAGCAATTTCCTATATCTGTATTTTTGGAATTCTAACACAACGGTTCTTATGTATTGCAATGCTTATATTTCACAAGCAATAATTTTATTTGTGTACAGTATTACGGAAGTAATCCAAGTGTATGGGTAAACTAATTTGAATACAATGATAAAAAATCATGTAAAAAATGTATAGCATAATATAATTTACTGAAAAATATTTTTTTAGCTTTACACAATGTTACTATACGTAAATACTATAATATATACATCTATATTAAAAGACAATAGGGAGATATTAAAATAAGAAATTGAATTATCTAAATAATACCATTAAAATCTATAATGTACCAATGTGAAATGTATGTAACTGGAAAACTGATTTATGCATAATAAGATAAAATAAATGAAAGTTCAAAACCTAAAGGAAATTAGGTAAATGGACGAAGAAATCATAGACATATTTATAACGGAAGTTGGAAACGAATACAAAAGAAGTAGGTAGGCAAGGAAATAATTAACCCGGGCGATGACATAGGTAGGATGAATATATATATTTATATATTTTATATACCTACATTAAAATATTGATTGTAATAATAATATTGTTTTGATAATATTTTTTAATTGATTCAAAAAAGTGATTCCCGTGGAGTTTCTTGCGCCGCTTCTTCTCCACGGAAGAACACTTTGCGAAGCGGTGGTAATTTTTTTCTAAAAGTAAACAAACTAAACAAACAAAGTCAAATAAACAATTTTAAACTTATTGCAGTTGTTTTATTTTACCCAACCCTGCTAAAATCGATTTTACAATTGATTGGTGCCATCTTGGCCTGTCTCTAATCCCTACCATGAGTTTGAAGTGAAGTCAAATAATTTATATTAGATGCAATTGGTTGTAATTTAGTTAAAAAATCTCATGTTTACGTCTTTTCTGTTTGAATTGTAGTATTTCGGATATGTGACCTACTTATCTAATTGATATCACTCATGGTAGGGATACTGTTATGAAGAAAGGAAAAACAGCATCTCAAACTGGACGACACTTAATAAAATGCAATAGGCACGAAATCTTGAAATAACTGGATTAGATTCTTTCAGTAGCAGCGTCCATTTGTAAAAAAATATATTTTTGGACTGGCACAGTAATATTTTACCTCATTTAATTTAATTAAAGTCCAGCGCTTGAATTAGACTACCAGGTAGTTTTTTAGATGCCATTATCCTGTGCAATTATTTTCTTTGATAAAGGGGGCAATCTCTCAATAATCCGACAAGTAAGGATTCACACAGTAAAATCTAAACCAAAGCCAGAATTGTTTTAAAAGTGTTCGCTATTTAATAAAATATTGGTAATTGTCTCATGCACCCTAACACAGACGCACAGATTATGGAAAGTAAAAGGCATATGGAGTGTGCCGAAGACTCGAGTGACTCTAACTAACCGTACGTACAGTGTACACGTGCATCTGTGTCCGTGTTATTTTACCAGAAACTGACTTAAAACTTCTGATTAAGCAAAAAAAACAGCAGGATAATCCATTTTCTTATTTTATCTTTTGGGAATAACTTCAAATGTTATAATAATTAGAACTACAAACATTAAAGAAATACATACCTACTCGTGACAAGTTACGTCAAACTAGACAAAAGTTGTTTGTATTTGCTTTTCGGCGTCAAGTCTTCGGAGCACTCCATCTGCCTTTTAATCTCTAATCTGTGCACAAACGATACAAAGGCAGACGAAATGTTAGAAAAAGTATAAGGTGAAGATGCTGTTGAAAAGGTATTTGATGTTGAACGGTCGTTACCGTTTTCAATAATGCAAGATGCATTAAGATTGCTTCCCTCTGTAGGATTCTACCAATGTCCAGTATTGTATGGCAGAGTCTGCTTCTCCAATAATGTATAAAAAATCAAAGATTATGGATAGTTTGTTATCTCAGATTATAAGACGTTAACGGCCTTTTTCAATATTATTTCTATCTTTTGTTTTGCTTACTAAAGTCAGACAAATCTATCTATTTGCACCACTTACTTTGTTTCAATATACTATCGACGGATAGCCTTTGCAATCAAAGCGCAAATAGATGGATTTGTCTGAATTTAGTAAAACAAGGGATAGGTAGAATATCGAAAAAAACGTTAGTTATGATTTCGAAACATTCCGAGAGCTAGGTCCATTTTCTGGGGAGGTGTTTGAGGCAAGCTGAAATTTGTCTTGCTGGGCACATTTCATGGGCTTTTTAATCTAATGAAAATAGTTATTATTTAGAGTCGAGTTTCTATTATTCTTTTTATTATTTAATTAATAAATTATTACATTTGTCACTCTAGAACATGCAGTTTAACTGTTATATGAAAATAAGTGAGATCCTGTTTCCTATTAAGTTTCAATCAGTTTATTTTACTACCCCCCTGAATGTCCGTCAAGGGGTATGTAGTATAATCGTACGGGTTCTGGGTCACTTTAACCCTTTTTAAGACAGAGGCGATATATTTACCACCAACAAAAATTTTGCTTATCTGTCTATGTGAGTTACCAAAAAAGTCCTAATTTGTTGCACTGGCAACTAAGAAGGTATGCCTTTTTATTATTAGGAAATAAAAGTGACGTTTGTGTGACATATTTTTTCTTGGCGCCTAGCTGTCAAAAAATTGCGCCAATTTTGAAAGAAAATTTGTTACTCCGTGAATATTCATATTTTTTATTTGAAAATAAGTAAGTGTCTGTTTTATTATTATGTATTTATGTTTATTCTTCAATTTGTTTGCTATATCTTAGAAGTTACTATCGTATTTAGATGTGAGAGGACTTTTTACTTGGTGGGAAAAATATTCCCGCTGCCCGTGGCGTGTTATGTACACTCGTTGAACTAGTTCCTTCTTTTCTCAGATTATAATAAAAAATGCCGCGCAGTTTGAATGAAAATGATATTGAAAAGGCCTTGGAACAGATTTTCGACATTCCCGATGATGGCTCAGAAGACGGATTTGAGTCTGATGAGGCAGAAGAGTTCAACGTGAATACGATACAACGGTTACTTGAATCAGATGATGATTCAAGTAACCTTTTACAAAATTCTCCTGCTCATTTGAATTCTACGCCTAATAATAGTTCAAAGTCAGGTACATCTACTACAATAGCACTATGTTCACCATTAGATAACTTGCAGCCAGAAGAGCCTTTGATAGTACAATCATCATCACCCTTAGAACAAGAATTGACTGATGAATCTGAATGTGAAGATGAGTCATGGGGAAGGATTTATGGACATCTAGGCCAGATCGCGATGAATTTGATAAGGTGACAATAAAACCTCGATATTTATTGAATAGGAGAGCACGTCCAGTAGCGCATTTCAAAAAGTTTTTTAGTGATGAAGTCTTCGATTTGATTGTTACTCAGACAAACTTGTATGCGGAGCAGCAAAATATAAAAAATTGGCAGCCTGTTGACAAACAGGAAATTAGTGCTTTTTTGGGCATTCTCATTATAATGGGTTATCATATTCTTCCACAAATCGATTTATATTGGTCATCGGATCCTGGATTTCGTGTGAATGAAATAGCTGAAGTTATGCCAGTAAAACGATTCAAAAAGATTTTAGAGTCTTTGCATTTGAACGATAATAGTCAACAACCAAGTAGAGAAGATGTAAATTTTGATAAATTATATAAAATTCGTCCTCTTATATCCTTACTTAGTCAATTATTTCAAACCAATGCCTCTAATTCCTCTTCCCAAAGTATCGATGAGAGCATGATACTATTCAAAGGAAGGTCCAGTTTGAAGCAGTACATGCCGCTAAAACCCATAAAAAGGGGCTATAAAGTGTGGTGCTGTTGTGATAGTAGCACAGGGTACTTATATAACTATGAAATTTATACAGGCAAAACAGGACAAGGAACAGAAGAGGGTCTAGGGGCTAATGTC
>LQNK01003191.1:327595-350699 GCA_001586405.1 Phoebis sennae
TGATGCGGTTTTTTTTAATAGATAGAGTAACTCATGAGGAAGGTTTTTATGTATAATATCATCCATTAAACCCGTGCGAAGCCGGGGCGGGTCGCTAGTCTATGATAAAATAATAATATAATAGCTTTTTTTAATGAAATATTAATGATTTTACAAGCTTATCACTAAGAGAAATAGGTATACGTTTAAAGATGAAAAACAATACAACATACAAGGAACAAAACATACAAAAAAATAACAAGGAAACATAGAATATGGTTGTTATAATATACAACCAAAAGAACATGCTATGTTTCCTTTCTTTAAGTAACTATATATAGTCAATATATCAATATAACGACTGTGTAGATGTTTATTCATAAAATATTTGGAAAATATATATAAAGATAAAAAAGATGGCAGTTCTTAACAGACACCCAGTGTGCTTTTAGTTCCTGTAGGTACCTGCGGTCATAGACCAATGCGACAGCAGAAATAAATAATAAATCTCTTTAATAATAGGTAAATATAATTTTAAGTAATCAAATGGAGCTCAGCAGATCAAGAAAAAATTATCCTTAATTATCTACAAGGCCAATTTTCTAAATACACGCTGGCATTGTACAATAAAACACAAATCATAAATATGTAAAATTATTTTAATATTGCATTACAATAAATTGTCACAACAAAGCCACGAGCCTACCATACACATATACTGATTTACACCATAGTGTTGATTCGTAAAATAAAAGTCCCCTTTTCCTATCCTTATACTATCTAATTTCTGGAAATCTGTAGCCGCGGACATGAGAGTAATTTCTTGAAACAAAAATGTCATGTCCAAATTGAAAAAGTTCGACTTAATAATATTTGAGGAAGTTACGTTTCTACTAAAATTACTCTCCTCAGTCCATCCACATCTGCACTTTTTAGACATATTAGTAGGACTTTAGTAGAACCATATAGATTTAATATAAATTTAGCCTTTCCTTTTGGTCAATAAATTCTATTCTAAAAAGTGAAATCAGGACTATGGTGCGAAATCAAGCCTTACTGTACTAAATATTTAACCTACGCAAGATATTAACTAGTACACTTAACGTTACATCACATGTAGAATGAGATATTTTTCATAATAAGTAACAATGGCCGAAGATATTTCGTCACTTGCTCCGTTCCCAACAAATATTATTATACCTCATCATACAGTTTTATTTACTATAGTATAAAAACGTTTAAGCGTCTTATTATGCATCTATTACCTATCTATTTAATTTATTTATTTACGCATGATAAGTTAGATATGACGCAATCTAAAGACACAGATTGGAGATCAGAAAACCGCCTTTTATAGCATAGTAAGTATTATTTGAATGCATATATAAACATCTTAAAGTATTGCCAGTATAAAAGTAAGCAAATGTAGAAAATAGCTACCGATAATAGTATCCGCGTGGCAGTGGAATGAGCACCAGGTGTTTCTGGGACATTGATAATGCTTTAAATTTATTAATTGTACATAAAATATAAAAAAAAACCATTAAACAATAATATTATAAAAATCTCAAACGTTTCCAAAGCCTATAAATGCATTAAAAAAGCTTTTAGGAACAGTTTTGCCATATTTTGTTATATATCCGTGAAATCTCGTTAGGCTTTATCGAATTTTGTTTTATCACAAAAAGACTGCCATATCCACTGGAATGAAAAATCTATAAACAACATTAATATGACATGTTTCATTCAGCATCCGTAAAGGGATTTATTTCGTTTTGTAAAATATTTTTATTGGTCTTTTTACTGTATACATTTATGGTCTTAATGTCTAGCTAGACATATTCACATAACACACAATATCTTTTAAGCATAAGCCCGTATAATTAATAAAAATAACGAATTCAGCTCTAAAATTCATCTTGTGAGAACCAATAAACTTTAGTCTTAGCAATTTGTTTCTGACGTAGACTATTTTGTAGTTATGTATTTCCATTTATAAAACCTGCCCCCAGCTATTGACGTAAGAGAAACGAGTCAAGGATCAAAGGTTCAGAGCTATTCTCTTAAAACCTTGGGGCTGATTTCGAAATTAATTCATTTATACTTTACGTTTTTATGATATTGCGAAAACTGTTGTACAGTGACCTTTATCGGTTACTTTTCAGAAATCAGTAAACAGAAGCTATTAAGGGTATGTTTTACACAAACATTAAAAGAAATAATTTTAACGAGCTTAAATAAGGAATCAACATTTGTAAAAGCTTTTGATGGAAAGGATAACAAAAATACAGAATACGGATGATAGTATACGTAGACAGAATATAACGGAGTTGACGTTACTACGGCTTTCGTTTTCAAATTATCTTTTATTTTTATTTTTCATCGTTAGACGTCGCCAGAAACTGGTCTTTTCAGCCGGCGGCTGTTCTTCCCTTGCCTCTTCGCCTCTCGTCTCTCCCCGAAGCATATCCAAGAAGGTCGGATCGTTCTTCTTAACATTTTTTTCAATTTTGACAGCTTCAGCGCTCAATTCCGCTTTTAGTTTTTCAGGGCTCGTATTTTCGACCTTAAACTCGTTAGGATCTTCAACGAATGCCTGTTGCAGATCCCGCATAATCTTTTTCCGTATTGTTTTCTTCATACTGAGATGTCTCTCGAGTGTTTTCACATCGCCATTGGCGTATGTTCGGTAGTCTTCTTTTTTCTTTCTGCATGATTTCTTTGTTTTATCTTCGTTATCGTCGAACACTTGTTTAGCGTCGTACTGTTGATTCAGGCCAAAGATATCTCGCAAATGAGGTATAGCTCGTTCGGATGTCATCTTGAATGTGGCGGCAACCGCGCCTGGCACGAGATCACAGACAGCTCCTCATAGTTGGACCTGGAATTGAGAAAATATACGATTAAAATTGTGTCTTTGGAAAATATTAAAGTGCGGTTCTATATTCAATTAATATTTATATTTAGTAAATCAATAGCGCTACTATATGGTAGTATTATACCACTAAAATATGGGACAGAACAATAAGCTCATGGCCATCAGATAATTTTAACTAATCCAGTGGTAAGCTTGGTCATTACCCTGGAGGCACTCCTCGCGACCTCACACGCATACAGATTGCTGCCGTAATTATTCAAATTGGGCCCACATTAGCGGAAAGAGGAAGAGGTGTGTCAGTTATCCACATCAATTTATTATAAAAAAATAAACATGCTTGTTACCGGTTCTTGTAATAATACTATAAGCGTCTGAGCTTTATGTCGCTAAAATTAAAGCTATGAATGTTATTTATTACAGCGGATATTGCTGTATTAGACCTATTGAAAAAAAACATGATTTAAAAAATGTTCTTGTACTTAATAAGAAAATCGTGACAATTTCTTTGAGGCGTAATTTTTGATCCTTTATGTGTGCGACAAATAAGTACCTTTGATATGTGGTAGAATTTAGTACCGTATCATGTCCGAGATCGGAATCATACAAGAATGATCTTTGAAAAGTTAGAGAATATTGCAATATAAGTTGTTAAAGAGAAACATTCTAGAACAAAACTCAATAAGCGTACAGTGAAGGTGTTAAGATGGTTAGCTCAACACATGGTCCAAATAGACAATGGAAATCAGTGTACCGTAACCGCTGGCTACTCTAATGACTTCCTTCATTCATCTTCGCTTCGACAAGAAATGTTGACACTCGAGGGAAATTATACATTATATGCTCTATTAACATTATCAACACATATCAAATGGAAAGTCTAGCCCTTGTTCAAAGCAGATAGAGGTAAACATATTTTCATGGATCTAATTGATTGGATTCACAAACACTTAAGGAAAGACAGTTTTTTTACAAACGGGTCTAAGGGTCAGCGATATTTATAGGCTTTTGCAATTAACGGGGGGAAAATGGAAGAAATATCATTTATTTAAAGCATTTATATAATTACATTTTAAGATGCATTCATGTCTCATGGTCAAAAAGGCTAGTTATTAAAGGAAGGCAAAATTTTATGCAAACAATTGTATCCCTATGTTGAGGTAAAATGGCTCGCTCGTGTGATTTTTTCCTGCAAAAATAACACATCCTATCCTTTTGCAATTTCGTACACAGACACCTTATTGAATGCACACTACATTTTCTCGCTAGAAATATGTGCTGAAATTCATATAATACGTATCTATGCAAAAATATAATCAATTATACAAAAGAAACGAATGAATCGCAAACTATTCTCTAGCATTTAGTATCTACAAATCCTACCGTCGACCTACTGCCTATTGATGTCGCGATGTTCACTAGAAAACACGTTTTATGTGCGTTTCTTTCATAAAGTACTTATTCATACATGTATAATTAAAACGCGGACGTGTAGTTCACTTTCATCCGTACATGACATTCGTCTTGCATTGTGTTCATAATATAATACCGCGCGCTTCACTGCGCTAGGCTCTCCGCACTAACAATGCGAGTTTGCAGACATTTTAGACGTTTTCTCTGTTATTTCCCTAATGTTATTTTTGTAAAACATTCTCTTTGCAGATTTTTAACGCGTACGAAATTTGAAATATAAAATGCAGTATAATAAGGAACCCATTTTTTTTTGTACTATCTCTGATGATTGATGTAAAGTAGCTGTAGTAATTATTAAATGATAAATATCGTAGTTACTGTAGGTTTTTAGTAACTCACTTCATTTTGCTTACCTAAGTATATTTAATGTGAAAAAATTCATATCGTTGTTAAAGGTATTCCGTTTGATTGCCTATAGGAATAAAACGGTATCAAATTATTCGATATACTTAATAAAGCTAGTGATGTTTTGATCACCTTTCTTATCCTTCGTTTATTGTTATATGAAATTGACCAACCACAAATATAATATAAGGTATACAACTCTGAAACCTCAGCAAACTATTGTTCTGGAAAAGCAATAAATATCTATGAATAATTCGTGTGTGGCCACAGCTGACATTAACATTGGTTGGGGTCACTGCACTTTACCTAACATATGATCGGCCATCTTGACTCTTGACGTCACACTTTGGTTAATTCTCAAACAATTTTACTTTTGCGTAATCTTACATAACAATGGCTCTATATTGCGTTTTGAGCTATACAGACAATTTGTCGAGCATATCATTGCTAAATGTTACATTTAAAATGAAATAGTCGAGGAAACTGTGATATTTATTTAAAATTATAGATCTCAATATATTGTTAATGTTATTTAAATGGCGCATGATTTCAAAATTTATTTAATCGACAGTTTCATATTGTATTGTTAATTACACTTATACTTATTCATACGTAGACCAGTCTATCTATTTTTTGTCCAAATCAATATTGCTAAAGTTTACAAAACAGTTTTAGCGCACCAATCTGGTTTCTAAATAATTTCTCTTGCAATAAACGTTTGTAGGTATCTGTAGCTTGCAGTTTGTACTTGGGTCCCGTTATATAGCATTATCAAACGTTGATCCATCGGTTATCGGCTTAAAACTGGGGCAGCGAGTGCCATGATAGTTATTGGAAATTGTACAAATTGATTCATCTGATCTGTATCTTTTAATTGCTTTTGTTTCCATTTTAACGCATCGCTACTCGAATGTTTTTACTTCGCTAATTGCTCGCTGGTCCAATCGTTTGAAATCGGTTACGCTATTAATAGATCTATTATTCCGACTTAAACGGAATTTGTGATGCGGAAGTTGTCAATGCTGTTCGAAATTCAGCAGAGTTTTTGACAAATTTGAATTGGGCCTTGGCTTTTTTAAATGAGCAATGCAGACGTCTAACAGTATCAACAAATCGGGCCTGAAATTCAGCTTTATTAACCTGAATTACTTATATTTAATGAGTGGACTATATTGGGAATTTTTCTATCAATGTGTGATCAATTACTTGGTTAATAAGGTGGGAGAATAATAATAGTTTGCCATCTGTCGTACTACACTTTCGACCTATTTTTCACGTGCATATACTCGTAGAGTTACATATTTTGCATTTATTTCCTACTTTCAGAATTTAATATTGTTATCCAAAAGACATTTATTTAATAAAATGTAAGTGTAAAATATGCTCTGAAGGCCTTGAGGTTTCCAACAACACACTTTATTTACTCAAGTGGACTCTTCAGGCGTGCATAATAACAAAACAATAAAATGTGTATCACAAAATAAATGCGGGTTGGGCTTACATTGTTGATAGGTAATAATTATTTCATACGGGCCAAGTTTTTATGGAGAGAAATTTATATGGTATGCCTTTTTATGAGTAAGTAGGTAAGTACAAATTAAAACTATACGGTGGGTAATTTCATTGGATTGAGAAAGCAATACATTTTTTGAGAAAAGAAACACTTTCTTTTTTAGAACGTTTTTGATCATACTGTGTGTTATTTTTATTTATTAAACATTAGCGTAGCGCGGCTTCGCGCCAGTAATATATATAGATATATGACAATGAAGATGCAACCTATTAATGGTGAAAGAATTTTTGAAATCGGTCAAGTAGATTATGTGTGAAATCACTACAAACATACATACAATAACACAAATTTTTCATCCTTATAATATTAATATAGATAATTTTTACATTTATCTTTAAAATAAAATTACACAGAACGTAAATTAAAGTAAGTGCTAAAAGCAATAAATATTAAAATACATATCCAGTCATTATCTGTTTGTTTTTATGACCAAGGTATCACTGAAAATAAGAATATTTAACTGCTGGTAAAGATCACTTGTAGCAGGAGATAATAAATATTCCGTCACTTATTTTTGAAGTAAACAAAGATTTATTCAAAATTAAATCAAGAAATCATGTTTTGCCATAAAAATATATAAATATTTTACAGAAACTTACATTTTATACTTACAAAGTGGTTTAATTATAGAATTTCTTTATTACTTCTGTGATGTTTATTCACATCCGCGTCATTATAATGAGTATTTATTTCTTCAATTCTTAAAAAAGATTCATATACAATAAATGAATGAATAAATACTTAATTTCATCTATTATTTCTCTCCATTCTTAGTATTTTCTCAAAAACAGGACTACAAGCCTCTTTTGCCTGCTCGACCTATAGAAAGTTACACCAAGCACAGAATAACAGATAATAAAATACCCCAAGTAAAAACAACGATATCAAAAATACATCAATAATCATTATAAGTTTTAAAAGTAGGTGGATCTGTAATTCTTCTCCACAATGCAATATTTACATTGGCGACAAAAAGGAAAGTAGATTATAAATTTATTCAAACAGAATAATATTTAAAGAGCAAATTTCAACAAGCGTCCTCTTTGAATCTCTAACGCCTAGTGTGAAATAAAGTTTATTACTTCATTATACATCGCAATAACACACGGGTATGTACTATATAATGAATACGCGAGATCGTCGTGGCCTAATACGCGTTTCGCCCTGATTGTTCAATGTTCACGATCCTCGTTTTTGTTATATTGACGTATGAGCACGAGCGAGGTGCAAACGATAATAGCGAAACCCGGACGCGATGTGGTTGCCATAGAAACGGTTACTATAGGAACGGAAGAAGACAAATTTTGGGAGAAGAAAAATTCGCTATAAACTAAACAAAAATACTTATAATATAAAAATAATATAAGAATGCTTTTCTTCGATGATCTATTACATATATGTATGATAGTTAGTCCATATGCGACATGACTCTTCGCCACTTTCTATTTTATCTTTACCTAAGGTAGCCGGTCAAAAGGTAGCCTGGAAGAAATTACATAGATAATTTAACTCAGACACAACCCTACAATACATTTTTTTTAACACACGACTTTGGATCGATATGTATAAATAACTTATTTCCAAATACTATTTAAATACATATATAAGAAACCGATCTCCTCAATATTCTTATATTTAAAAAAACATACAAAATTCAGACGTTTTACTTGACCTGTGCCATTTACAAGCGGATAAGCGTTCTTTATTAAATTTTATTTATGAACACTTAATATCCAATTATTTCTTCGAATGAAACATATAAAAAATTAGTCGAATACGTAGCGTAGGTGTCTATATTTTCTTCTATAAAACTTTTCGAGTTTCAACTAATCAAATAATGCAAGTTTCAAGTTTGTTTGATTTGACGTATATTCTATAATCTATATGATTAATGGTATTAGGCATCGTCAAGACTAAATATGTAATTCATATAAACGTTAATATGGAGCGTACGTTTTGTACCTATTTTATTGCCTCTTAATGCAAAAAAATGAACCATTGAATACCTAAGTGATAAATTGTTCTTTAACTAATTTCGTAAATAAAAATTTATTTAGATTTACGATAGGGACTTTGTGTTATTCTTTAATATATAATAGTTAATTCAAAACTATATTTCATTAAAAGTGCATACATTGCAAATTGCAATACATATGAAAGTTTATTCTGTAAATCGTATGTTCGGCGATTTTGTTTGTTTGTCTAGTGACATAATGGGCACAATTGCGACAGAGGCTGACGTATGCAATACGCATTCATGTTCATATTGCGTGAGCGTTTTGAGTTAATTACAATATAAATAGAACATTATTGCAGTGATCGTATCATCATTCCATTTCTAAGTGTACTGAGACAGTGATATATTGCATTTGTGCTGATAACAATTTTACATTTCTAAAACGCATGTTTTAAAATTGCAACATTCAACAGTTTCCGTTTTATGACAAATGATTAACTTGCTTTTATTATTATTCCACTACCTAGCAAATCTAGATGTTCTAATGTCCTTATTAAACACCGATAGTCAATTTGTATTTACTTTGATTAAGTAATTAATTAAATGTTGGTACAAATTCCCTAAGTAAAAAAATTCCCAAAGTTGGGAGTTGGGATTACATGCATCCAGTTGCATATCGATAAATATAATTTATTAGTTAGAATTTTCTTCAATTACTTGCAATGCATGCCATTGCAGAATTTTCTACGAAAACATAGCATTCTTAATTAGTTTCATTTATTTCCATTGACGTCAGTTCATCGTAATTATATGCGTGCATTTTCAAATTACCCATTCGATAAAACATTAATTTGATCAGACTTTCCCAAAAAGGTTTTTTGCTTTTATCAAAGTAAATACGTAATTAAACTAATGTGGATTAGCATGCCAGCTCACATTACCTAATGATAATATGATAAGCCCTAATCACTAGATAGGTTGCCTAGTATGCAATTCGCTAATGGATGAGCTAGGGTATATAGGCTATAGCCGGGCTAGGGTAGAGCTTCGACCTAGATTTAGATGAGCACTTTGACTAATAGATAAGCCTATCTCGCAGCTAAATGAACGTGATCCTTCAGAGCAATTATTTCGCCTCTTTCAATTTGGATTCATTGATCCTCTGATGAATACAATTCTTGGCTTTTCCGAGACGTAATTGAAAAATATATTTTTACTAGGTTCTAAAATATTATAATCTAATTGATGGTGAAAAATATTATCTAATTGAAAGCTTTATTAAGGCATTAATAACAAGATAAAAATAATAAAAATATATAATTAAAATTTTAAGTACAATACATTTCAAACCGCTTTATCAAAAATATCGCCATATGATTTTATGTACATGTTTAACGTCACTATTTTTAAGAATAACGTATATTTATTGTGATTAAATGGTCGATTACTTATATATGACTTAATTATCTTTCAATATCCAAGGATCAACGCCGAATTCTTACACTAATTAAACGTAAACCAATTAACATAGCACCCGCTTAAAAAAGTGGGTCATTCTGATTAAGGTTAATTATTATGTACTTTGACAATTTTTATGGTGCACTGTACTTAAAATATTTAGTGCATTTTAACTTCAATAAAGTAAAAGGAGCTTGATTGGGCGCAAATAAATTCCAAAATTACCAAATACAAACACCGTTATTATAGTCATCATAATATATACGTTTTTAATACTATAAAATTACTTATACGATTATAATTTCGACCTAAAATATATTAAGTCTTATTAGATAGATCACTTTTAAGATGCTGATGCTTTGGTAAGCCCAATATTAGGTCAGAAATATATCCTTTTAATCATGCTCTATGCATATAATACTTTACCCCCATATAATACTATTTCAAAATAAATAATTTTAGAATATAAAGTAAGGGTCATTTACTCGTACGAGCCGAGTTTATAGAATAATTCCCACGCTGGAAGCGTTGGATAATATGTTACTTAACAATTCATTGAATCATTGCGCAAGTGGGGCTCAAGGTTCGAGCCGTGTGATCTTATCACAATGCTCAGTGATTGCTATAGACACTGAAAATACTTTTTTCTAACAGGATAATAAAAACAACTTAATCATAATCCAAATGTATGCATGTAAGCTTATCCATTAATTCACAAATTTATTTTTACAATTTTTATATACATACATATGATTCATATAACTTGAGAATCAATCATTTAAATAATACTCGATAAATAACAAACAATCATAAAACAGTATCAAGTTAATTTTAAAGATTTTTATATAGCTCAGTAAAACAATAAATTAATATTAGTAACCGTTAAAACTACATAAACGAGTTGTAGTTTAAACAAATACTTAACGCGTTAGACTAAATAAACATTGAATTTACGTAATTGTGTTGTAATAATAGAAAAGTTTATAAACAATATCGCATTAACGAAATGGGTTTGTAAGATTAACGAAGTGTAAATTTATTTACAGGGCCCTGTGTCTTATATTTTTAGACAGAATTATGAAATGAATTATAAATTGAATGTTATCAGATTATTAAAATAAGCACTTTAGAATTAATATGAGGGTTAAATAATACATCCAAATACTGAAACAGTGCCTATTTTTGAGGTAGACTTAGATAAAGCTCTTGTAATGCAATGTGCAACAATGTACAACAACACATCAGCAGATGGACAACATCGGCAGATGACGTGAGATAGGGTAATATTTCTATCCATAGACAGCCGTAGTACGTAATTTACGTCTGCCGATGTGTAGAGGGAGCATAATATACAAGCACGTCTTGAGACCAGCATCAACGTGATCGTAGTAAACTACAAAAATTAATGAGTTAAGATACGAACCTCAAACATTAAATTGTAAAACGATATAAACAAACATTAACACATTGAGCATGAAACATAAATCGCCATTAAATGCAGAATCACATATTAAAAGTAATAAAACCTGTTTACATAACAATAAACTATTTAAAACTAGTCTTCACATTCACTCAACCTCGTGTTGAATAATTCAGCACACGTGATAACACATCAGATAACAGCTAATAGACTCGAATCCGCTTTAATTATTTCTTTGTACTCATTGTTTGGTTCACTAACACTTTTACTGCATTTTATGCGAGGAATAATAAAACGTATCATGAACAGATTTTTGAAAAACCTTTTACGCGGTTAGTTCCTGACAAATTCTGACTTCTATATGATTTCATTTAAAGCTTTCGACCAAAAGAAGTTAAAAAAAAACAGTACAATTTAAACAAATTCTCCATAATTTCTTTTTATCCATAATAATTATCGATTCATTTTATCCATAAAATATGTCTTTGTACGAGAAAACTCTAATTTGTATCTACCGGGAAAAATAAACGGTATTACAATAATTGTACCGCCATCTTTGATAAAACATAACGCTTGTTTACTAAATTATTAAATAACGACATTTTGAACGTTGTGAAGTTACCACTTATTTCATTTTAAACAAAATATTCCCACCAAGCTGAATGTCACGTAGATAGGAAGCCAGCGCAATCGTCCGACGCATCTTGAGCCAAAATTCTTCCTACGATTATATCATGTGCGTCGTGGGAAACCTCAATGAAATGAATAACATTGTCGTTTTAATAAAAATACACTTATCCACCTGTTTGCCTCCGTGATACTTCAACATTTTATATAGTAAAATCTAGCCGTAAATAAAAAAAAAATCAACGCTGTCTAACAAAAAGTTAATGAAATTCAATTAAAAGTTTGATATAAGTTAAATCTTTAATTACGTTACATAACATCTGATTTTAGAGAGGCCATAACATCTTTTTAATATTTGTTATATTCTTAGGTTAGGTTAAGAATATGTACTTAATTATGATTTAAATAATTATGTTAAAAAATCTTATTGACAAAACTATAACTAGTCTTGAATTTAGTACCTACCTATTATTTTATAAAATATTGTAATTTCTATACAAAAACTTCGACCCCGGTGTATATAATTAATCATAAAGTATAAGCTTTTTATCCGATAATGAGCAATATCGTGTTTTTATGCAAATCAACAGCCTTGAGGTGGAGAGTGAACGTCTTTATTGATTTTCTTTAGATCTATTGATCGTGTCTATCTTATTTCCACGATATTAAATTGCAATATTTTCATTAAATAACTAGTTTTTTTTAATATTGCAGCAGGCAAGAGTATGCAGATCACCTGATATTAAGTGATTGGCCGCCGTCAATGAACATCTACAACATATCAAAGTGCCACAGATGCCTTGCCGGCTTGAAAGAAGGCGAAGGGATAGTGAGAGGATTAATGATTGGAAATTAGTAGAGAAATAGAACAGGGTGGGAGAGAAATGGGGTAGGAATATAGGGCGCTGTGCACCGTACACAGTGCAATACTGCTTCACGCCGATCTTCTGTGGTAATTTCAGCGGTGCGAGTTTGGCTCAATCGTGCAATAATAAAGTATGAAGATATTAATAGGTTCAGGATAATAATGACATTGTTTTTCATTCAGCTGTGGAACCCTATCGGGTTCATGTGTAACTGTTTATCAGATTCCAACAACTACTTCTAAATTTTGCTGTTATCTGTTGGAATGTTTGTTCGACAGAATGTATAAAAACTTAATATTTATATAACTCGAAATGTAAGTATAATTTGTTACATTATGTGGTATAGACGTATAGTCATTTCACTCTCGTATAACACCCGTATTCACAAACAATCAGTTGTCAAGTGACAAAACGCCACACAATCGTCTCTGAATAGATTTATGGGGCCCTGTGCATTCACTCAATTCATAGCATTATTTGTGAATACGGGTGTAAGAAGCGAAAACTATGCTAAAGGCACGCTTTATCTATAGCTCGTAGAGATTTATAGTAAGTCCACTCGGGAAACAGGATCTGGCCTGGTATGTCGTACTGAACTTGTACTTGAATATTTCTTGAAGCGACAAAATCCTCAAGTTACAAATTAATGGCGATGCAAGATAAAATATGCCTTCATTTTTACAAGTGTAGTTACATAAAATACCAACATGTATTATAATATTATCATTACTCGAGTGCGTATTATGTTCACATAAAACATCGAAAAATAAAGTTTAGTTTTGTGTCAACTCACAATGTTGCTACATAACTCAAGATTAACTTATCTTAATTAAACGATTTACTTTTTATAAATTTTAAAAAATGAATCAATCAAATTAAAAGATACATTTAATAGACGCCTGCCTATATGCTCATTTTATCTGTTGATATTATTTGACGACCCAATTGGCGCAGTGGATGTGGCAATGGTCTATTCCGCCGGAGGGTATGGGTTCGATCCCCACGAGTAGAAAATTATGATGTGATGAACATTGTACTTTTCTATTGTCTGGGTGTTTATATCTATAATTATGTATGTATTTACGGAAAAGTATTTTCAAGTATGTCTTTCAGTTATCTAGTTTCCATAATACAAGCTTTGCTTAGTTTGGGACTAGATGGCGTTGTGTGAAATGTCTTAAAATATTTATTCGATGTATGGTGTTAGTACCATACATCGTTGCGTCTTAAAGAGTGGTCCATACTTCAAATTCCTCCACACCATTACCATTTGTGATGTTACGTCAGGCATAAGTAATAAGCTTACCATTAGGAGGCACTGGTAAATCGTTCTTGTGTCGTCGGCAAATTATAAAGCTTAGGACGTAAGAAGTAATTCATTACATGAAAGTGAATGTTGGATGTAAGCTACAGTTAGTTGGGTGTGTTAACTGTATAGTCTTATTTGAGTCTCAAAATATTACATCTTATATTCAGTTCGATTTATTAGAATTAGATTGATAGTTGAGATACTTATGATGACTTATATGACTAAACTTTGGCTTTGTTGTCATTAAAATTAGCATTCGTTTTTAATTTGTTTGTTTAAATGTTTCTCATTAAGTGAACTATTTTGTACACATATTTGTATAATGTTCTTGAGAAATAAAGTTCTTAAAACCTAAATTTGCCAAAGTAAGCTATTTACCTACAATTTCGACTGCAATTCACGTAAAGGTCAAGTGATAGATAATATTGCGTATTTTCTTTGAAAGTTCCCAAAATCCGAGCTTCCTATACCCATCCTCGGGTGTCGTTATTCGGAAGAAGCCAATAATATGCCAGTAAATGATTTCCTCCGTAATCATTGATTAGTAATTTGATGCACGTACGAACAGCTTCGTGTCCAGTCATATTGATGAGGTAATAAGTATCAATTATTTATTTTCATTTTTAACCGTAAATGTCAAAATGACAACCGTAAATTAAAGATACCTATAACGTTTGGGTGTATAAAAAGTAATTATATTATTAATAGAGAATGACATAAGTGTCTCGGACGGTAGATGGATTATTCAATATTATATCAACAACATTACATACGCAATACAGTTAGAAACTAAACCTCTAATCATATTTAATTATGTAGTCTTATGCTATTCGTCGTTTTTCATCATTTCTCCTTAATGCTGATGATATGCAGGTTTACATTATCTCCAGTCATGGTGGTCGTTGCGATCATCGTAACCTCTCACTTCCGAGTTCCGATATGTTCTAAGATTTCTATATTTGCATGGACAAATAAACAAGAATGATATTTTCAAATACACATTTAGTTTATTCTGAAGTACGGCCACTCGTGACATAAAGACATTTACAAGTCACTTTAATTGCAGCAATTTTCTTATCAATAACAGTACCATAGATAAGAGAGCAATTTCTTTAATTACCTATGCTAATATTTCCATCAATCTACAGAACATTCGCTATGTTTGATTAAAATCAGCAATAAAATTTTCTGAGTATGAAATATATTTTAACAATTTTAAAATGTATACGAAAGTTAAAATATTAAACTTTCGCATTGAACTTTAATAGTGCAGTGCTTAAAAGCAAGATCTATTACAACAGTGTCAAAAGAGAAAGGAAACAAAACGTTGCACAAAATCGTAACAGTGTCCAACGAATGGCAGTAATTGGTAGAAAATACTAAACACTATGTGTCAGATCACTGATAATAGCATTAGGCGCTCGCTCGAGAATGGGGGAAAAAACACTATCAAGCAGTGAAAGTGTTCACAATTTTCTCGTTGAGATACAAGTATTCGTAATGAAATTGTTTGCACGTGATCGTTAATAACTCATCTATGTCAACAAAAACAGCGAAGATAAAGTCAAGGAGGCTAGAAACGTTGGAAACAATATACAGATTTATGTGTTTATTTATAAAACGTAAGAGGTTAAACATGCGTCTGAGAAAATGAAATGTTAACGAACTAACTATAAATAGGGCTGGAAATAAAGTAATATAAGTTCCGATCGGTCTTAATTACAGCCCAGGCGAACTTTCTAGAGTCTTCGTAGATGCAAAATATCTCTACAAATAGAAATTCATTTTTGCATTCTTATTGGTGGCTACGTGAACTGATATTGTAGTAGTCGTTCAGGCTCGTCTTACAATTTGGCATACATATATTAATCTCATTCTTACCCTTATCATCTTTGCTATTTTAAACTCTACAGGAATTTGTATATAAAGGTAGTAATATAGAGGTTTCCTAATTATCAATGAAACAAAATATTTATGAATTTACACTCGAGAGAATATACTAAGTTATATCAATTGTTACCGCAGTTTTATTGCCCTTGCCAATTATTCAAGCTGTGACGTCACACATACATTCCTTAGCAATTAGAGCAATGCTATTAATTTCACCACATGTCAGTTTTGGGTTACACGTGCACCGCAACCACTGTTTTTGCATTATCCTTCAAAATCGCACGTCTATAAAACAAACATACTGAATTCGTAATGTTGTATGAATCACGGCATTACACATACATTTATGCATAGAAATGTACTATTGTCATTTGTCATTTTTTTCCTACCTGTCTTTTTTTGATAATGTTTCAAGAGGTTTTTAGTTGTATCTATCTTTTTTTGATGTCAAGACTAAAAAAACTATTTAAGTCTATTCAAGTAGGTATTTAACTGGGCTCTTTCAATTGATGAAAGAGAAAAAATAATATCAAGGATTTTAAATTTAACACGATTTAATCGAAAATAATATAAAAAATAAATACATTCGCATATCAAACTCAAGCTGGTTTTTGGATTGATTGCAAATGATTTTTCTTAAAAGATTACTCTATTTTATAGAATAAATTAATAAATAAATAAATAAAGATAATTTAACATAATAACATCAATTAATTAATATGCCAATTTAATGATCAACTGTTGGTTGATCAAATTGATGGTTCAACTGTTCATTTTCCTTGGAAAAACAACGATGAGGCAATTGAAAATTATTATTTATTATTATTATCGTATTTACGTATTGGTAGTAAGTATATTATTTATAAAATTAACGTTCTAATGCACATCGTAAAGAAAAAGATAACAAAATTTCTTAACAAAAGTAAAGTAATTCAAAGCCTTTTACTTGTTTCGATAAGCCGTTGTCACGACTTACGATAAGGATTTGCAAAAATCGCTTTATTGCTTTTCAATAAAGTATAAATTTGTAAATTCTATTGAAGGCTTTAGTTTTAAAATGGCGGAAGCATTTTGTCGTAATCTTAGAGCAACAGTTGGAAACAGATTTCGTGACATTTACAAGGAATAATGAATGATAAGCTGCTTTTGTTAACCATATTTAGAACTGGTTCGGTTTTAATGATTTGTATCTTTGAACTCGTATATTTTTGAATTGAAAACGACTTTAGCTTAATAGACTTGTCCAAATTAACGCAGTGCATTAAAACATCTTAATTGTTCTTTGAACGTGTTTAAATATGTTATATATTACCTAAATAAGGTGTAGCTAATATGTAGGTAATATTCACCTTATATTGAGCTGTAAAAAATGTCGTTTATTTATTAAACTAATACAAAATCAAATATAGAACGCAATTTTATAATACCAGAAAAAATATACAGTTCGAGTAAGTAAAAACAATGCCGTTGTCTGTGGCTTGTAATTATATTTTTAATCTGTGGCATCAGTCTGTAAAGATAATTGTCTGTTGCGTAGGTAGTGCATTAAACACATAATTATTTTATCAAATAATAGTTGTTATTGTACGGGTATTGAGAACACATCTCTACAACAGCTATATTTTACCAAGTGTATTATTTAAAAAACTATATTTATTCTTTGTATATTGTTTTAATTAATATTTTAGCACTTTCTAATGCTCGATTTCTATAAAAATAAAAAGAGTCTGGCTTACGGATAGTACAATGCGTAAGTCTAAAGCGTGGTGTTAACATAACTACCAAAACTTGGTTCCGATTATACTATGACGTGTGTCGTTTATAGGAACCGGGGCTTACTGTAAGAAGTATAATTTTATTTTATTCTGTAAAATACGAAAAAATAAATATTTTACAAAGGTTTTCCTAAACCATTTGCCCTCAAAGGCACGTATAAATAATATAATTTAAGACTCCTTTAAGGTTTTATTGCACAGATAGCAAATCAAGGCACAAGGAAATTCGCGTTTTCCTGTAAACCTCGGGTTATAATTGAATCATCGTTTGCTTCTTCTTATTAATATCAAAGATAAATATGATTAATGATGTTCTTATAAACACAGGTTGATATCATCATTTAAGTATACTACTACTATAGTAAGTTTGTATGCTTCAACACGCTTACCTCGGGAACTACAAATCCGATTTGAAAAAATAATTTTGTGTTAGACTATTATTAATCGAGGAAGGCTATAAGTTTATCGCTACTTTAAATAAATAAAAAAATAAACATTTATTTCCAAATTTTATCATTAGTCATATATTGAAGCAGTGGCTACGAAATCTCAAAGTATTTAATTTGATAACTATTTCCCGCTTTAATGATTCAAAACAGTTTAATTAAAATCAAAACGGTTGATTTTGTTTTTGACATATCCGCTTAATAACTAATCCTACAACTTCCGCACTTTCGAACGGTGTTAAGCTGAAATTTTGTAATTTATATCTGTTTAATAAGAACACGTGTAACTAATGCATACTGTGGTCGCCATGACAGTTTAATTTGACTGTTAACATGTGGTTTATGTAACGAAGTGAACGAGTGACCGAATTGTGCCCCCGGGATAGACCCTTTTGGACGCAAAATGTTTTGGACATTGAAATGTACACAAATACAACTGTCATAAACTGAGATAATTCTAGTTTTATGTATATAACAACATATAATATCTATACTATATGGCTTGTGTGCAAAATTAATCAACGTTAAAAGCCACTTAAATTGTAACGAAATTTAAATAAATGTGAGTTTTATTTATTTATTATCTTCTTCGATATTTCTTATTTGACAATGGGACAAGCATCAAGTGCCACGATTCTACCATTTTTGGAAATTCCAAGCTCACATTTATCACTTCCAAAAAAGGCTATGAATAAACATATTTTTAAAATTTCTGAGCGTAATAGCACCAACCGGTCACTTACTAAAATATTGGCAAAAAAATCGAACTACTATTATTTCCAAGAAATAATGTATCAATTTTGTTTTCAGACAAAGATTTAAAGATATTAACCATTCTTTTTATTGACTTTTGTTCGGTTTAGAAAGCTACTTAGATGAATATTGATAAATTGGGCGCAAGTCTAAATGCTATTGTATTGTTTCTTATAGTTCTGATATCGTGCTGAAAGTGAGGAGAGAATAATAATTATTCAATTTAATGCTTAACAAAAGAATACTTAATACCATTAGGCTAGGGATAGCTTAGAGCTACAATACATATTGCTTATAGCAATAGGGTCGCCTATTGCCTTTATTATTAGATTTTTGTTTATTTGTATCTTTTTATTTATTGTGTGAGCAATCAATAAATTAACAATGTCAAAAAACAATTTCATCAGACTATAGATATTACATCGTAAGTAATAATTTAAAAAATCAACGATAGCAACTCGTAAATATTCTATTTGATAAAATACGATTATATTATGACTTATAACCGAAATGAATATAGATATGTTTGCATGCACACACCACGCCTAGGCGACACTCCTACCTCTTTTCTACATTTTTAAACCCTTTCACCTATTACAAAGAAGAAAATTAGAATCACAAAAGTCTCATCAAAGTCCAAAGTCCGTGGGCTTCAGGACTTGGTTTCGTTAGCCGTGAGAAATCGGCCGCATGTCAAGTTGCGGCGTGATCAACTGAGCAGCCTCGCCGTGTCCTTAATACTTGATACCAGTGATTTATTCAGTGTACTTGCCAAGTTTCCCTAAAGCTCTGTAAGTACTCTGTATGACGGTGAAACTCGAAAGGCTTAAAGTGTGATAAAATTTGTAATTCACGAGAATTGTGTGTGCAATAGCGCTTAGTTATAAAACAGGAAAATTGTGTGTATGGTCTATGTCAAATCTGACAGTAGCAATACCTCCAGAATACTTTTTTAAGGTATACAATATAATGTGTGCAAAATGACCTATGAGCGATCATCGGCGAAATAAAAAAAAGTTAATGATGTAACTCTGAAATCAAACAGTAACTTGTAATTTCAAACTCTAAAATATGTTAACGTTTTTCGAATATGTAAACGTTATCAAGGATTTTTGATTATGTGCTAAAAGTCTTCTTGATAAATTTACCGGAAACAAAACCGGCAAGGTTAGAGAGCTGAACAGAGTTCGTGCAGTTTTTTTATCTTTCATCCTTTTAGCGAAAATTTATTCGAATATAATTTGCTTAAAGTCATTAATTTGATCCTTTCTTTAAACTCTAAATGTTATATTAAGATGCCGTGTGACTTAGTAAGTCGTAGTAGTAAATAAACTATTAAATATTATTCTCATTGATCAACTTCACTTTAATTTGTGTAATTAACAACAAAATCATTAATTACAGAATTAATATGGTTTACCTTTTTAACCATTCACTGTAGGTCAATAACGGAAACACCTTGAAACAATTACATGCTTTTTGGAGATGTCGTCCAAATATTTAGAATTTAATTGTGCGTAGAGCCAAGGACGGCAATTATGCCGTGATGTGAATAGCAAGCTCCAGCTTTGTTGTTTGTACGTACACGAGGATTTGTGTAACAAGCCTATATACGAGTACATATAAATGCCTTATTTGTGTAATTTTGCTCTCTAATTCGGCAAACAAATATTAATTGCTTTTAAATATAAAATTAGTTTGTGTCTGTGCGGCTTTGTTTTAAATGTTACAATGAAAATTGTAATAACTAAGAAAATACGACTATAATAAATCGGCCCTTATTCACAATGTGATTAAAATACATCATTAACTAAACATTTTAATAACAACAACAGAACTTTGAAATCGACGTGAGGAGTCCTTACTACAAATGTGTTATATATACAATAATATATATACATAATACATATGTAATAAATACAAAGAAACTATGAAATCGATGTAAATGAGTCCTTACTATAAATGTGTTATATATACAATAATGTCTATACATATGTAATAACTACAACAGAACTATGGAATCGATGTACGAAATTTGGCAAGGATATTTACCCCGCCGGCAACGTGTAGGCGTAATTGGTAGAACAGCCTGAGGCTCTCGATACGTAAACTATAGATCAGGGAACTGGATAAAATATAAACTTGTGGCGGGTGATATCAACTCAATATTTTATGTCTGATTTATGTTTGTTTTTCTCATGTGAAATATCGTAGTCTCTGTAATCCAATCATTACACTATGCATATTATACACGAAAACCTTTTTTTTAAATATGACTTATTATTATTAAAATATTAAAATAATATCTGTTTTATTCTCAGTCTTATAAAAGAAGGTAATAAAAAATCTGTGATTTATTATTAAATTATTTACATTGAAAAGTAAGTATGTAAGTGTATAAAAGACTTCAACGATATTTTTCGCAAATGGGACTTGCCTTTGATTCTAAAGGAAACGTAAAAGTTACTTAATACTTAATGTTTCTCGTGTTTATTTTCAAGGAAGCAGATAATCTGCTGAGTTGAATCTCGGATTATGACCTTTGAGCAACCGGTTTATAATACAAGTATTGCTAAATTATACCTAAATCGAGACGAACGATTGACTTAAATATAATGCAGTGAACTTACTCTTATTCTATTGGCTTCATGAGACATTTTTTATTAACGCTCTTGTTTTAATGAAAAATAAATGTAAATTCTTCTTGCAACTACACGAGCATTCACATACTAAATCATGTTATTTTTGTTCCTTTTTGTTTGAACATTAAAAATGGGAATTTAAAGAGCTGTCCATTACATACTGCGTCGTAAAATAGTACCGTTTCAACTTGGCACCACAAAAAATCGTCTAGCTTTTTCATGTGCAGTTTGACATCACGACTAAAAATGAGAGACTAGGGACAATAGAGTTTTGTTTGAAATGACAGAATTGGTAGGTATTGGCATATGTTTTGAATTTAATACATTTAAAATAAGGAAATTCTTTCTTTCTGACATAAAGTATGATTTTAACGGTACAATGACAATACAATAATATATTTAACGAATACACAGTACCCATATATGTCTTTGTTTGTTGGGTTTGACTTTGTCTTTTTGCTTGCAATGAACTGTGTTCTTGTTTGCATTTTTCTTAAAGCTATAAAATGAATCAGAAACGTCACAAAATATCACATGATCTTGCGACATTTTCATTGATTTGTTTTGTTCAAATGGCCTTATCTCCTAATTTAGTCTTTTATATGACAAACCTTGCAGAAAACACAAGGTTCGTGCACAATGCTGATGTTAGATAACTCTCATTATAATAATTAATTAGTAAGATTTTTCTATTCGTTTCTTAATTATTGTTCGTCATAATGGGTTATGTAAGGATAAGTCAGTCTTGTATTGCAATCATACGAAATTACTGTTTGGTTAAGATTTCTCATTTATGATATCAATTACTTATAAGGTGTGATAAATTGTTACCCTATTTGGCTTAACGATAACGAGCTTATAATCAAACTATATTCGCCCCACGATTTCATCTGCGCTCACTATAAATAACTTTTCATATTTATTTCAATTAACGTAGATAACCCTAAGGGTTTCTGTAAAAAGAAAATATGTTTAAACTTCTCGTACTTATCGCTTTCAAGGATCATTTACAGTTTACCTATTATATTAATGGGTACAAATGAGAACTATTTTTAAAAACTTTTTTCATAGACTAAGCTTTTGAAGTTTCTTTAGATATATGTACGTATGATTAGAAAATTATCGTAATACTTAATGCTAAATATAAAACAATTTCAGATAGAAAGTTATTCTTTTCCCGAGAGTTATAGCATTGTATTTTGACAAATTTTGGTATTTCACGCCAACATCAATAGAACCGCGGGGTGCAATCGTAATTTGATTAAAAGAAAGTTGGGGATCTCACGAAAGAGGATGTGGCAAACAAAAGCCAAAAATATGAACAAAATAACATTTTCAGTAATCTAACGAAGTTTTACATTCAAAAGATGATTCATATATGTATATGTAGCATATGCATATTTTCTTTAGTTTACAAAAGAGACGAGTTTAATTAATAGTCGTTTTTATAATACTTACAATATTCAATCTTCAGCGAAACCCCTTCGTATCGAAGACTGTATCCTGAAAAAAGGATAATACAATTTAGAAACGTCGTGAACAATAAATACATTACAATACTTTAATATACAAGAATTAAATAGCAAATTTGTTCACATAATAACTGAAAAATAATACTCGAAAACGAACAATTTGTTTGCACTCGATACAAAAAAGGTAACTGGCTGAAGCGACCACTCTTAATTATAAAGCTGTGAAGACACCGAGTTATGTTTC
>LQNK01003191.1:370134-387318 GCA_001586405.1 Phoebis sennae
TCATCGGCACAAATCTTAATAATACAAAGTACGTGAAGGACGAAATAATGAAACTTGTTGAAAACAAATATGCGTTACATATTTTTAACGCTAGATCATAACAATAAATATCATTAATATTAAGTGGATTTAAATTTTGCAGGAAATGTATCTTTTAATTACCTATGTTTATAAAAAAGTATTTCTTGCTCGATTATTTTTATGAGGCGAAAAATACTTAAACTTTATCTACACTAATATTAAAGAGGAAAACTTTGTTCGTACTACTGTACTAGTTTTTCAGCGATACTGGTACAAACTAGTAAAACAGAAACCTAACGAAGTGAATTCAGAATAACTCTTCAAAATGTTATTTGAAATTTTGTTTTAATGTAGTTTTTTTTTCTATACAGTTAAGTTCGAGTCAACCATAAGGAAAGGCTACCCCTCAAAAACAGATTAAAAACACCTGTATCAAATATTATATACCTACTTACCTATGTTTGGAAATAGTCTTTTTATGTTTTAATTACGACGTAGTTTTATGTTGTTCAATATGGTCTTGTTAGTTTAGTTCATTGGCGCGTCCTTGACAGTCGAATACTCTCTGAGACCAATGCTTTCGTTCTACCGCTTCGACTAATTGTAATGAGGCTTTTATAATATAGCACACGATTTATATATAAAAAAAAATAAAAAAAGATTAGTCTTTATGTTAATTTTTAAAAATGATTTAACCTAAGTATTTCGTTTCATAGCTCTAAAAAAAGACACTGTCTGTATGAGATGGGTTGGTTGGTTTTCTTTCAAAGATTATGATACAATTTCATTTTGATTGTAAAAAATAATTGAGCGTGTGGCGACGGGTTAGAATACGCGTGTCACCACCCTATTTCTATCCGTGAACGAGATAACTGCTGCATAACATCCTCAGCATCCCATCCTCTCCATCTTGTCATAGTCCTCTCCTTATTTCCTCTCCTTCCTTCAATCCGGCAAGGCATCTCGACACTCTGATCAGTGATGTTGTAGATCTTCATAGGATGCAGTCCTTTACATCAGGTGATGTAGGTATATTGCGTTTGAAACGTTGATTTTACAATATTGATTACGAATTGTTGCAGAAAGAATAACACTGAAACAAGTTGGATCAGTTGCAAGGCCGCGTTAAACATGATATTTCTTAAGGTTATACACAGATTTAAATACGTGACTGATAAATGTTAAGAGTCCATTTTTCATTTTAATAGAAATATTTTTAAGTAGATCCTTATTTATTTATTTATTTTTTATAACTGCGAAAGTAACTCTGCGTGCTTGTCCCTTCTTCACGCTTAAACCACTGAACCGATCTGGATGAAATTTTGTACAGAAATGGTTTGAAACCCGAGAAAGGACATAGGATATAAGTTTTATCCCGGAACGGGAGATATACGCAGATAAAACCGCGGGGCACAGCTATAAAGAATAAAATCCAATACCAGTCTATTTGGTTTGTTTCACACATACAAATATCCTATTCTGGCACACTAAAATAAAAGATGTTAAAACTGGTTTAATATACTGATGATTATTTTTAAACATAACGCAAAATAATTTTAATTGTACTCTTAATTAATAGAAACAGGGAAGTCGTTACGATAATTCATCCTATTAATCCGACACGAACAAAATATTACGTCGTGCCGGTGTCGTTACTTGTAAACAGCTTCCGTAAATTACCATACTATAGTTTCTTGTGAAAAATGTAAGCCGTTGAATAAGAAATGGATCCTATTTGTCACAGTGACATTAAACTTGAACACTTTTAAATCTATCTGGATTAACGATTGTTAATGAATAATATCTACTGATAAAGGATAGTCTATATTTATTTTGAATTTTACATTTATGTATAAAGGAAATTTCCTATATAAAAATAAATATTGCTGATAAACATGACAAAATTGCTTTAAAGTCTCAAATAAGGCCAAAGTGTAAATCGTTTAACATTTTACTCGTTAAAAATATCAAGTGAACATCTTTTCGACGACGTAAAATATTTCAATCTGTGGACCGTATACAATTTTGTTCTTTACAAAAACCTAATTAGTACTGAAATGAAGAAATAAACAAATATAACCGTTTTTATGCTCATAAATGTTACGTAGCTTTATTGTTTTAACAAAAAATTTATGTAAATTAATTCTAAGTAGTTAGGACCTTGTAGGACACTATTATTTCATCATTAAAGAAATGTCGATTTATCTCTTTTTAGGCATGATTTTATTAAAAATGGTAACGTTATGATTTAAATATCAAAATTAATAGGTATTCAAAGTAAGTAGGTAAGGGTAGGCCGCATAAGTATCAACTACATAAACCTTATCTGCATAAAGTACACACACTAACATTCAAACTTCTATTTTCCCTCCTAAATTCAAGAATAGTTTATGAGCGACCATAACTTATGTTTCTCATTACCTTCAAACATTTGGTTCAGTTATATAGCTTTTTTACATTGTTTGTATATCATCGAAGGGTCATAGATTTTTTGACGTTTATAGATGTACTTTGTATTTTTGAAACTGTGGTTCTTTGTGAATTAGAATGCTTAAGAAAGTTTTACGATTCTCATCAAAAAACCCATAAGTTAAACTATAAACAAGTTGAGAAATATACAAAACTACCTGTCAACCAACTATTTCTATATATTCAACATTATATCGTTACTTTTTCTATTTTAAATATTATTGTAAGTTTCATTAACATGGTGGGCGTTTATCACTTAACATCAAGTGACTTGCCTGCTCGTGTGCCCTCCTTATACCATAAAATATATCACCACATAAAGTTTATCCAACTAACGATTACCTATTGTACAATCACAACACTCTACACTCTACTCTACGAGTCTAGAATCTAGTCTAGAGGATGCGCAGATCGAAAACCTTTATGTGTTCTCTGAGACACGAGTGTCCCAAATACCTACCTAGTCTTTTAAGCCTTGTGCTTAGATGTTATTTACAATTTACATGCCAAAACAACATGGCTCTACCTTCAAATGAACCTTTATATGTATAACAAGCACCTGTTATATGTATAACCAAATAAAAGAACAGCTGCTTATTTGACTTTCAAAAGGGTACATTTGATAAGATAAAGTTTGAATGTTTCAAGTTTGAGAAAATTATTTTTATTTTTAATTGAACTACTTAATTTTGTTACTAATAAGATATTTAAGTCTTAATGTGTGGTATATATTGGACAAATTAAGTAAGCAGACAAAGGGCAGCCATTCGTGCATTACCTAAATATTAATTTTGTCAGGGTCTTTTAATTAAAAAAAATATTCCTTTTCCCTTTCAATGTTGTCTTTAGTTGCAGAAATTGTTCAACTAATAACTTCTAGAAAAAGCTAAAAGTTCAAGAAAAGGATTGATAAAAAAACGAAACAGTGGGTTAACAGTTTAGATTCCAAAAATAAATCCAATCTTTTGGCACCGGATATAAAAGCTAAATTTGGCCCAGGAAGATTTTCAAAATGTTGACAATACTTATCACTTTGCGCTCGTAAAATCATCATTTTGCCGTCGAGAAAGTATAAATGTACCCATTTTAGTCCTTACCCGCTTGTTTTACAACTTCAAGACGATTTTAAAGTCACAAGGGTAAATTGTCACGTATATTAGGGGTTGCTAAAGACAACACTATACTTGCGCCCCTAAGTGATAAAAATAAATAGAATATTGACTGATAACGTTCTAAATGGAAGTGTTGACATACACATAGGTACATATTATCATTTAAAAAGTAAGTATGAACACTTCCATTCCATTCCAACTTAGAACACACTCCAAGTCAAAGTCGAAATGTTCAAATTGGCCTCCTTCGACGCCCTTTTGGAACGTCGTTAACTTATAATGTACTTGTATATTTTTATGTATCTTTATTTATTCGTATGAAAATCCTATTTCACCATTATTTTCATTTGTTCGTAACCGTAACCCTCGATTACGCACATTTTCGATTTTCTTTTTTTTTCTAAACTATTCGCCTACGAAAGTTTATCTAGATTGGATAAACGATACTCCAGTTATCGTTGGAGAAAGGCTTTCATACTTATACACAAACATACAAACATAAAATCACCCGGCCCTCTCGACTATGAGACGTCGCTTCGCTCGGTCAATAATTATTTCAGAAATATAGAGCGAAAAATTAACAATCCTGAGTTATATGAAGAAAATCATAAAACTTACGTGTTTAACGCAAACAATAATTTCAAAGTCCATTCACGTATTCTCTTTCACAACGGCTTGTAAAACAAAACGTCTGAAACCCATTTGTGTTTTAATGTACCATAACAATATAGTTGTATATAAGTGACAAATCTCTTGTAAATAAATGAGTGTAGTCAATATTTTACTAAAACATGTGTTGGAAGTTGGGACTTATCATCGTGGTGTCGATTTTGGTAAGCTGTACAATTCAATGTAATAAAAATGCTTTCAATTATATCTGTAACAACTGTAGGTATCCCTTAATTTAAGGTGTTATTTGTTATTTACATCTGCTATTTAATTTTACATTTTTTATTAAACAAATACCCTTTTGTATTGTATTCAGGTCTTATATGAACCAGCAGAGACTAAAGGTAAGTTTCTTAATTTATGCATGAATATTTTTTACGAGTACTAATTACAATTCTATTACAATGCCATACAATGCGTTTTTTAATCTCCGGGAACTGCGCATCTCGAGCCGAGATGCGGAAAATATGTTAATTAGCCACACAATTACTTACTTATTACCGCATAATCAAATAATTTTAATAGCTTTCAAAATTGCTATGTTTTGGACTACAAGGCTTTTCTGGTTTAGTTTTTTGATGCGCAAGATATCTTAAATGCCCTATTAAGGGTATTGTTTCTCAGAATACTGTATTTTGTAAATTTTTAATAAATTCAACAAAACAGAAGTTGTATAAAAAATATTCTGAATTTATGCTTCGATTATCCTATTAAAATCGAAGGTTGGCTAACACACTTATTTCGCTGTAAATTCTTTTACATATGCTTGCCAAGCTTCAATCGAAATATTATAAAAAGATTTCCTCTCAATTATGAAATATAAAGAATAATAAGAAAATGTCTCAATAAAAACCTTTAGTGATTTATTTTATTGATCCTTCTTAATTCTTATTTTAGAGAATTTGGAATCGGATATTTGTAAAGATTTTATGAATTATATAAAGAAATATCAAAAACAGAAAAAAGATGACAGCGAAAAGGAGTCTGGAGAGGAAAATAAAAAGGCAGATAAAATGAAAAATTTTGAAGAGCGCCTCGAAAAATGTGAGTTAAATTTTCATTACAAATTCACACAGAATTTATTTAATATGTTATCTTCTCTGCTCTTGTAAATCGTTTATAATTCATATTTGCTAATAACTATTGTTTTTATTTCAGACTTTGAAAGAAAATGTAAGTATATACTTACTCAGATAATTTTCATTTAACAGTGACTGAGCAATTCAATAACAACAGTTACTTTCTGGCTGATTCACCAAAGGAAACATAAAGCTAGCCTCGCCTGTTGAATCATAATATGCTTGACTACCTACGTAGACCAAACTTATTATTATTATAATTTTATCTAAACCATAAAGTTTTTCAACACTTTATACCCAGAAATAGAGCTTAACTTCCTTAACCTAGCTTACTAACTATAAAGCATTCAAATAATACAATGCTCTTTGGAAACACTAATGGTTAAAGCTTTTTATGTTCGCAAAAGATAAATCAACAAACTCATAATGTTAAATTATATTTGTCGTGTAATATTTAATATTTAATATATTATGTTGTTGTAACAGTAGATGTCAATAAGATCAATTTTATTATTTCAGTTCCTTGGTGGCCAAAGCAGCAGATAGAAGATTTGGATGCAACTGAAAAGCCAAAATCGACAACAACACCCTTGGATGGATTAATGACGAGTTATATAGATTTTGTTAATAGTTTATTTAAGATGTTATAAAGTATTTATATGTAATAAACGGTTTAGTTTTTCATAAAACATCAATAATATCAATATTAATAATATTCATGTGTAGAGTAAAGAAATACAGTACACTTGTGCTTGCGCCTATACTTAGGCACTAAAATATCTGCCGCTCAGTTATCTAGTTTCTGTAACGTTTGGCCGCCATGGCCGAAATTCGAGAAGAAACGTGAACGTATCAATAATAATAATTACTCTACGCAACCGTAGTTTCATCTAGCAATCAGTTTTCTGGGTAAAACTTGCTAAAAATCTTCCTTAGATTGTTAAATAGCATGATACGATTTATTATAATTTAACTAGCATGGGTGATAACAAAAGATATCAATGTTAATTTAAAAATACATTATGAAACCAATACTAACCACAACTCTTATTTATATTATTATATAGAAAATTATACATTATTTTTAAAGAAAAAACCCACGTTGAATGTTGTATTGACAAGTTTGGCATGCACCCAGTCTCTGGCAATGGCAGTCCAATGGCAAATACTCTGGTAGATAGTTCATTATTTTATTCTTACCCACAAAATTAAATCACAATAAAACACAGACTATGTTATATATTAATTTAATCAGACTCATTTCACAACAGAAACAAAACATCCATCTTCGATCTTCCACAACGACCGAATACAAAATCTAGGCTTACACGACACGCGGTGCCGTGAAACTATCTGACTCAGCCGAGTACACACATTACTCTTATTGCTTAAAACCTGTTTCCGATCGTGTGTACAAAGCCTTATATACATAAAAAATCAGTACAATTCCAGACGTACTACGCCTTCGATTGATGTTAAAAAACCCCAAATTTGCAGACGAATCTCTACCAATTCTTAGCATGATATTGTGCGCTGTTTCAGCTTTTAGTTGTTTATGGCGAATTTGAGGTTTCTTTACATTAGAGTAAAAATGGAATATTTCGAGTGTCACACAGTGCTATTTATATAAATATGATACTGGATTGCACACGATTCAACTAGCATTGTAGGAGCATGGCGCGCATGCTATATACCCGTTGGTAATTATTGTCTTTGCACTACACTATTTGATTACAGCTCATCGTGCTCCTCCTGGAACAAAAGAAAAATAATATTAAAACATTTTGCAAATGTAACCATCAAAAAGTATGTCTAGCAAAACTTTATAAATAAGACAAAACAATGTAACATAGTATTGAAAAATTATTCTAACTATTCATATTTTCGATACAAATATATCACATTTTATGTTGATCTTAGCCGCGTTTCTGAATACTGGCTTAGTCAGTTGAACCACTGACGGAACTTAACATAATTCATACAATTTAAGAATGATACTGTAAAACAATGTCAACTCACCACAGGCGCAGCGTCTCCCGCCTCATCATCGAGATCCTCATCATCTTCCTCATCGGGCTTCTCCGCCTTCTCCTTCTCCCTCTCCGCCTCATCCTGCTCGTTCTTCATCTTCTTCTCTCCCTCGATCTTCTTCTTGATCTCCTCTCCCTTCTCCTTGGCGAGCGACAGGTCATCCGTGATGAGGAAGTTGTCGAAGATGGTTCCGGATTTCACCTGCCACAGGTCGAGACCGACAGCGCAGAGTTCGTTGCGCTTGTACAGGCTCTCGTCGGGGGTGTACTCGGGGTTGGCGATCTCTGGGTGCACCCATGGGCCCTTGTAGGCTGGGTTGTCGATCTGTAATAGATAAAAACCTATTTATACTACTTGTTTATAAAATAACACTTGTGAATTAAAGTGAGTGAATTTCTACATAAAAAACTGATGTACGTTTTCCGAATACGAATATTGAAATTATTTTTTGTTGTTATATTTTTATGATAATGTCGGAATAAATCTATTCTAATTTTATAAAGAGTCAGAAAGTTCCAATACGTTTTGTTCCCGGATGTAAGATTACATATGCAGTAGTAGCATTTTTGAAGGAAAAAAAAGATTTGTCATAAAAACTATTCATTCTTATCTTCGAAAAGATTTAATAGGGTAAAATTGGATGCAGATAAGAATTATAAAACACGTGTATGAAAGTAATAATCGAAAATTAGATAACAGAATAAAATGCATACATTTTATGCATTAAAGTTATGTATGTTTTCTTAAAAAGTGACAAAAGAGCGGTTCAAAAATCGATTAATTATTTTATTTAGGCCAAACCGAAAAAACATACAGCTAATTAAGGTCAAATTTATTGTCTAGGAAACAAAATTCTAAACGAAACTATTGGGTCAGTGAACCCTTCAAGTGAACGCATTGCCATGTGTCATACTTCATAGAGCTGACGTAGTGAGGTGCAAATTACAATAAACATATTGGCTACGCAATAACGGTAACGGAGGTGAACAACCCGGCCTAGACGCAAGACAAACAATTATTTTTCTTTTAACACCATTTTGAATGCTTCCATAGACTAAAGTCCCGCTTTAAAAATGTGTGGTTTTTCCGAAGATATTTTTTTTTAATAAATGTCCCGCTTTAAAAAGTTGTGTAGTTTTTCCGCAGATTATAGTTTTTTTTACTAAAAAAACCTATGTTTATAAGAAGTTCTATAGTCGTGACGCGTTTCGGTATGGTTTACAAAAAATTAAGCTTGTTTACAAAAAGCCGTATTAATTATTTTATAAATTAAATTTTTTAACATAAATATTAATATGATTTAGAATTATCATGGTCGGTTTCACATATGTTCGTGTGAATTTGCACATAATCACAATAACTCATAAACTGCCAAGGATAATGTGTGTTTTACATGAAAGTTAAATAAAGAACAAATTAATTATCTTGAATAATTATATAAGTTTTAGACCTAAAAGCATCCCTGTTTAATTTACGATACACCCTATCACAAGAGATACAAAAATGGATAAGTTTAGCAAATTAGGTTAGTATGCAATTACATACGAGTACACTAAAGTTGTAGTATTTATTTATATTATCATTTAAGACAAAAAATAATAATTTTCTGAATTGAGAAATATTAATATTCATTTTAATTTATACATAACACAAAAATTACTTTCATTATATGGCCATGGGAAATAAAGTATAAAAAAAAACCATGTGAATTTGAATTTATTTTAGGTTATCTGGAAGTTTACCCTAGGCCAGAGGTTTCCCCTTTTCTCTCTAATATTTAACCTAGCATAACAAATATAATAAAATTGTAATGCATGTAAGTATAATATACAATGATTTCTAGAAAGGCTGTGTGCTTGATTTTTTTTTAATTATTATTCTGCTGTATTGTTACCTGTGTGTTAAATAATTCAAATAAACAAATCTCACCTGCTTAGGAGCCCACACACCCTTATACTCGGGGTTATCAATCATGGGCGGTTCCCATTCTCCGTCCATCTCATCGTCCCAGTCCTCAGGCTTGGTGGCATCGGGGTCCGGGATGTGCTCAGGCTTGTCCCAATCCTCGGGCTTCTTGTCATCCGGGTCGGGGATGGTGGCCCTGTCGTCCCAGTCCTCGGGCTTCTTGGCTGATGGGTCCTGAGTGGAAGGAGTTTGTTAGTACAATAATGGGTTCGTATAATAATGATAATGAAAACTTAAGATTGTCACATAATAGGGACTCTACTGCATGAGACAAACAAAAATAGCTTAGGTTTAGCTGGATTTCCCAATTTTAATTATACAATTAAGAACAAAAGTGACTTTTCATTGCATGTTTTAGAACACATTGTTAATCAAAAAATAATATTATATTAATTTTACATTTGCTCTATAATAGGTAAACTGGAACAGATTGATTGCTGTTTAGCAATAAGACCACCTTTTCATACCCTCATGTAAATTGTAATACATATTCTATTTATGTATGTTCTTACTGTTGTGTACAATAAAAATATAAAAAATAAAATACATAATATCCATAGAATGTAATATTTATAATAAAAGATAGAAACAATACCTTGATGTTCTTGGGTGGCAGGAAGTCCCAGTCATCTTCAAGACTGCCAGATTCCACCTTCTCATTGTCGATCAAGACCTCATAGGTGTTGTCAGGGTTCACGAGGAGCGTGTACAGATGCGTGTACACATCATCCTTACAGCGGATGTCCTTCTTGATGAGGTGGTTCTTGCCCTTGTAGCTGAAGATCACATGGACCTGTAAAAATATTTACCTTAGTATTTACACCCTGTGTTAATATTAGTCTTATACTAAAGGTTCACAAACTGTGTGTCACAAGAATTATAGAAATATGTTGCGAAAAACATTGCTTTCTCAAGTAGGAATAAATAGACATCCTGGATTGAAATAGATTGGCAACTTTTGTGCTATACTGTAAATTTCTATCTATGAGTAAGATGAAGATTAGTATGTTTGGTAATAATATACTGAATTATACAAAAACTTCAAAATCTATAATGACTTAAGTAAAAAATTTATATATTTCAGTGCTTGGATTTTTTAATAAAACTTAAATATATTAAGCCAGCTTTAAAATTGATTCATGTAATCAAGTACATAAAAATAAAAATTTAATTTATACAAAATGAGGGATAACCAGATATTGGTAATAAACTTTTACATTCAGTTGATATGGATAAAAAACTGATAACCCAATTCATATTTATAAAAACACGAATTGATAAAGGCAAAGTTAATAATATACAAGGCTTTAGGAGCAAAAACTAAAATTTTCTATTTGATAATAAGGTAAAAAATACATTTGCTTTTATTACGGCAATTGCTTATTTCATTATTATGTTAATAGAGGATCAAGAAATAAGTTGTATGACTATTGAACAGATTTCACAACTAACATTTTTTGTTAAAATTAATGGTCTAAAACATTCATATTGATTATTTATACAACTGGTTTCAATATGTTCTTATTTGATTAAATAAAAATTAAGTAATATTCATTATACATCAACTAATATTTGATAAGTAATTTTACTAATGGGAATTAAATTATATAAATGCTACTTAAGTTAATGGCTCAAATACTTCCTAAACTGAGATAATAATATATAACACTATATGATTTCATGAAATTAAACCCTATTCAAAGAGATCAGTTATCTTTTATTTACTCTTTCATATCAAATAATTATTGTAAATGAGTTCTAAATACCTAACGATAGACATCAAACATGCAATATCGGTGAATACTGCATGCAATGGAAATATTTTTTTATTTCAAAGGTGTAACATATCCTGTGATAAAAATATAGGTAATTGTTTGAAAAAGCATTTTTAACCATAGCTGTGAATGATTTTCTAGAAATTTTCACTCTCAAATAAGTAGAATGGGGAAGAGTATTAGTTAGTTATGAGTAACTATCCAGTATTCCAGTATTATAAAGTAAAATCTTATCTGCAACATGTTCAACTTTTAACAGATAAGAAACTTGGAAAGTACTTTTTTGCAGCAATATTTAACTAATGGTTAAGTTAGTACTGCTTTCAAAAAATTAATACCACAACTGTTTGTATTATTCTACTTTCAAATTGAACTTATTATTAAGACCTTGCATCAACCAACAGTATGATGTGTACTTTTTCTAGAATATTTTTACATCAAGGGTAATCCATAAAACAAAAAATTAAACCTTGCCAATAGATATTTAAAAATACTTGTAAAAAATACTAAGCAGTTTTCAATGATGTTAGAATTAATAGTATGATAGTTTTTTGAAGTTAAATATTACCTTCTTGGTACCAGGACCGCAAATGTCGGGTCCAAACATAATTTCGTAAGGGGTCTCTCCATGCATGTCCTTGGAGTCCAGTTTGCAGTCGAAGATCTTCAAGTAACCACCACCGCAATCAATGTCCTGTTCATGTTTCACTGAGAATTGCACCACTAAGGGCTTGCCTTCGTTTGAGAAAGGCTTGAATTTGGTGGAGAGAGCATAGAACCTTGCATCCTCAGATGTTTGTAAACCTGGAAGCAACTACTTGTAAGTACTTCATAAATGCCTCATTATGGTATGGCCCGCTCAAAAACGCGTGGAGGAAACGGAACAGTTTGCCGGTTTCGTTATATACCGTTGGAAAATGTGGATTGATATCAATTGGATTACTGAGATTACTGACTAATTATATTAACGAAAAAAGATCTATAGTATGTCGGCTATTTCTTCCAATAATAAGTTATTAAAGTGTATATGTTATGTGAACACATCGTGTTTCCAAAATCGTCTACGTGTAAAAGTATCGTGAAAGGAAGCGGTACCTTTATCTTCTTCTGGGTCATTGTAGAACTTTCCCGCTGTTAACTTGAATTTGCCGAATTCCTTGCCGGGATGTTCGCTGTATACCCAGTTGGATTCCCAAGAATCTGAAATAAAGATAAAGCTTAGAAGTATATTGAAAGTAGCCGGTATTGAAGATCGATTAAATCTACACGCGGCATGCCGGTATTTTTCTCAATAGTAATTCTGAATTCTCAACTTACCATCAGGGAACTTTTCTTCAAAATATACATCACAATTAACTGAATAAATTGCCAGCAAGCTGACCAATCCTAAAACTAACGATTTCATTTTGATTAACACAGCCACCCTCACTCGCGAAAGAACTGGCCACGAATAAGCAGTAAAATTTCGAGACGCTTTATTATTTAATTTCAACCGCTGTGTTACGTAGTATATTTGCTATTTCATTCCTTCTAACGGAATACCCCTGTGAGGAAGTAGGAAAGGACGAATTGTGACATACGATTACAAAATTTATGAAAGAGATAAATATACAAAAATAGTATAAGGGAGAAAGAGATACATGACATACAGCAACCATTTATGACGTTGCATTACGCAGACAGATGGAACGATTTCATTGGTCCAAATTATCAAATAGGAATTGAACACACCGTCGTTCACCGCCGATAATAAGAACATGAATTTTAGCGGCAAGATTTAAATACATTAAAATAATATAATGGACGTAAATTTTAAAGGCCGATAAAGATAGTATCAACTGTAGGTAACAAAATAAAAAAATAAAGAAAAATTATGGAAATTTTATTGATAATTGTCATAACTACTATTCTATTGGTAAGTTATGGAAGAAAAGTTAAGTTGATCGCGAAAGTTCATATATTTTATACTAACCAATAGGAAATGCACATCGCATAAGAAAGAGATAAATATATAACAGTGAAGGCGTTGAAAGCAGACAAAAAATAAACTGGCGTGGAAAAAAATACTAACTAAATATAATATTAAATATAGTAAACTAGCGACCCGCTCCGGCTTCGCACATACAATTTTATGCATTTTTATACATATAACCCTTCCTCATAATCAATCTATCTATTTAAAAAACTGCATCAAATTCCGTTGTGTAGTTTTAAGGATCTAAGCATACAGACACGCGGAAAGCGTCTTTGCTTTACACTATGTTGTGTTAAACAAATATGTACTACAAATACAAAATGCAGACCTCTTCGTAGTTGAACCGCGTATAAAATCTAAATACTGAGCCCATTTTTTCTAATTGATATGACAATACATTGCAGTTAAATAAAATATCTAAACATCCTAGATTGAATTTATAAATTAAATTTTAATGATAACGTAAAATCGAGATTTGGATTCTCTAAATTAAATTTAATTTCTTCCTTTTCTCAATTTTCGTGACCACAAGATATTTTTTCTATCTAGCGATCCTCAAACGGCTAATAACGATGGCTAGTAGGATAATCTCGCGTTTTCGCAATACACGTTGACTTTTTGGCCCTTTTCTTAAATACTCTTGTCTTCAGCATCTATGATATTTTTGTCTCTATTTAGTTCGACGAAGTTAGAATCAGAGTAAAGCGAAATCATAAAAATTGATTTCGAGGGAAAATTTCAAATGATAGCATTCAAAAGTCCTTATTTATTTTCGAAATTAATAGCAGTGCTACCCCAGATTCGTCTGTATTTTGAAACTTGGTACATATTCAATCAGCAAAGGTTATTAGGAAGAAAGAAAGAAAAGAAAGAATTGGTCTTTTTAGATATTTTTAGTGTGATTAATGATATTGTTTAAGTTAACTCTCTCACAATATCCTTTTAAACAAACACCAAAGGCCAAAACTGGTATATACAATAACAATATTTCTTATTTTATAAACGTGAACAAAATCATAGACTTATAGAAAACTATAAAAGAAATAAAACACAATCATAGAAATATTATATATATTTCAACATTTCAGCTTAATACATAAAATGCACGGTACTACAACGAGAAATCTTCTTTGAAACTGTAGTCATCTTTTTTCACCGTAGTCAGAGTAACATTTTCTAGAACATCGGCTAATTCTACTGCTTTCTTTTCATTCTTAGCTTTTTTCTTCTTGTCCTTTTTAAATTGCATTTTTCTCAGTTTATTTTGTTTAGTATTGCCCTCTAATTGCATTTCAGGATCATTTTTGGATTTTTCAGCGTTTTTGCCAGTTTTATTGAGTTTGGGTCGAATATTAACTGTGTTTGATAACAGGCCTACTTCTTCATCGATCTGCATTTCATCCATGGCTGTGACTGGACCAGTGCTAGATATCTGTAAAAAAATAGTTTTATATCATGTTTGAGATCTAAATATTATAACATCAAGAGCTTTGTTCTTCTTAAAATTCCCATAAATAATCAGTTATCAAGATTTACGTGCTACACGTAGCACTAGCCGTCTACACGTAGCACGGAATTCGTAGCACTGGCGTAGCAATTCTAATCCAATACAAATCTCACCTTTATTGCGTCGTCATTAGGTTGACAATTGAGTGCATTAATGGCCTCCGTCTCCATCGCCTCAAAGGAGTTAATATCGAATTCTTGTGTCATGGAGGTGACTATTTTAGCGTCTACATGTATTTCGCTTGCTGGCGTCTCTGGTGGCTCTGTGAAATAACGGACCTGGAAAAAAGTGTAATAATTACAAATTAATCAAGTAAACAAGCAACTACTACGCATTTATGGGAAAGTTTGTGAGAATGGATATATTTTATATATTTGTTATTCATTGTCGCAAAAATTACTGAAGGGTTTTAGATGATACCTACAGTTATATAACTTATACATCAAAATAACACATAAAATGCTAAAGTTTATGATACATTGTTATTAGAAATATCAGATCCATATTCTATTCAATTATTAAAAACAAAATTATCATCTCTCTTAAGGGATACTACACAAAATTTTCCTTTAACTAAAACATTACATAATTTGTTTTTAATTACCTTTCCTGTATTCCAATCGTTGAGCAAAATTCGAGCGGCGGCTTCCTGATCGGGAACACCACCCTTTTTGAAACGGCCCATACGAGAAGCTAAACTTGCGTAGAATTCCTGTGAAATATAAAATAATTATGTTATTGCAAGATATAATAAAACATAAAATATAAGACATTGAACTAATGCATATACAAGTATCTATATATAAACAAAGACGGGTATGTTACAACACTTATACCTTGTGACCAGAAAATTCGTAGGGAGATAGCTTAGGACCAGAGAAAGGATACTTTTAATTCCGGATATCCCACGGGAACGGGCTATATAAGCAGGTAAAACGCGAGGCATAACTAGTTTATAAAATAAAAAGATCTTTGATATGCTTTTACTTTTAGGATACTCAAAAATATAATTCATTATTCAAAGTAAAAAGTAGCGATAAGACACCCTGTTTGTGCCCGTCAGTTATTATACTTTTAACTGTGTAATTTTTATTTTTTATGGTGCACAATAAAGTATTTTTTGTTTGTTTGTTTGTTAAAAAGTGTCATTAGAATATTATATTAGTTTCATGATCCAAAGCAAATAGAATAGTTATTAATTACAGACCTGTGGTTTATTAAACTCTGGTATACAATACAAAGACACAAGTGTGTGTTTGTTGGCTCGTTGCAGGATCGCATTGGCCGGGGTTACAGGATCCTTCAACGCACCAACACGGATAGCATTCTTCAAAGCAACTGTAGCATCACTTTCTGAACCAGAGTGGAATACTATTCCGGGACTGTCGAGAATCTTTATTTTGGAGTCTAGTTGCACTGTTTGCATTTGCCTGTAATCAATCAATTTGGTTGAAATGTACCCACAAATGTTTAAGAAAATTATAAATGTTGTGATAATATATTGTTCACTATTAACAAAAACAACTATAGAACAAATTCAAATACATTTTTTTTTTATACAAATTTATTAAGTGGCATCAATACACTTCAAGAAGAAAGAATCAAATCAGAACAAATCAATAAGAAATATAGGTCTTTGGTTAGTTTTTTCAAGAAAAAAAGTAAAACAAGTGGTATGACATTTTTATTTATTAAAACATAAACAAGTGGATTTGGGAGAATATTTCTTTCTTATCAATATTAATTAATGTTAATTTCAACTTACTTAGTAACTCCAGGTGTGCTACCAACATTACAGGCGCGAGATCTATTCAGACTGTTAATGATAGAACTCTTGCCAACATTCGGTAAACCAACAACCCCCACAGTGATGGACGTCTTAATGCCTTTATTCCTACAGTAGTTGCCGAGGAGACTCATTAGTAACTCTGCTCCAACACATGCTGATCCTAAAAAATATTTAATACCAAACATTAATGTACATTACTTTAGAAGGACTTAACTTATAGATATAATTTTAAAGTAGAATATACTCCGAAAACGACACAAAAATACGTTAAATTTCAAAAAATTGCAAAATTAAAAATTAGTTGTTTTTTGTAACAAAAATTTTTTGAATGTTTTATTAAATGAACTGAGTTATTAGGCTTAGATGTGGAGCAAGATCTTGACTTAAAGGCATACAGAACACGAAAATCCAGTTTCAGATTTATTTTAGAGCAGATGGAAGTTCAGAATTTTTAAATTACCCTTCATTTCCTTTTCCTTAACTATATGCTTCATCTTCCTTCTACCAAGATTATGTTGCTGATCTTGTGTGGAAGCCTTAAATGGCACAGCAGGTGCTGTTCTTCTTAAATACTTCAACCATGCGGTGAGGTTGTCTCTGGGCACAAGGTCAGCTTTATTTAATACTAGAACAAGCCGCTTGCCTGATTCTCGAACTGCCTCCTCTACTTGAGTACAACGGGTTCCTATTAAAAGTAATACTTATTAAACATGTTGATTAAATAATTTAATTCTTGTAATCTATACATATAATAAAAGAGTAACCGAACCATTTCTGTACATTGAATATTTT
>LQNK01000399.1:0-15673 GCA_001586405.1 Phoebis sennae
TTCAGTTCTCATTTACATTGTACTCATAACTTGCGTCGGCTAAAATAACTTTGTTTCGGAACTGGCCAGCAATGTTAGCAGGTTTGATTTCAGAAATATCATGGTAGATCACTAAAATAAGATTTATTTTACAACTTAGTATTTGAACTTCAGTTTATGGCGCTCTGATTTTATGTTGCCAGGCATTTAACGTTTAATTTTTATTATTTATGCTACAACATTGTAGACAAATATTTAAAGTGCGTACCTTCTCCAATCACTGTTTTTTGCTCAAATTACATTTTCATCATCAAGGGTCTGTGATGTGTGTAAGTCATTTACTCCTCGACCGATATTGATCATGGTGGCCAATCTCAACAGAGACTAGCCAAGTTCGCAGGATATAATATTATAGTGCACAAGTGTGTGCGCAAACACAGGTGTACTCTTTATTCCTTTACTCTCATAATCCGATGGGACGGCAGACCGACACCCGTGGAGAGATCAGGCGCAGGATCGACGGGTTTACGTGCTCTTCTGGGTACGGGGGTGTTCAAACACCGCCTACTTCCAGACTGAGAGCTGATGATAAGACTTTTTTGTTAGAAGAGTTTTCAATCAATACCATTTATTATACTCAATAAAATTTATTTTGGCCCCGCCCTGGAATCGAACCCGAGAAAGATACAAACTCTCAGTTTTATAGTTAAAGATGAACCACACCAACGGCACAGTTATACAGTCATACTGTGATTGTGTAATAAGCAACTAAAAAGATACGATAATGTAAGATAAGAGACTGTAATAGTCTGATTTTTGGTTTACAAATAAATAGTATACTAGGATATCGAGACAGTCAATTCAGTACCGGATATTTATATACAACAATATACATTATATGTGAATTTAAGCCCGCCCACATATCGTATAAACAATCACCGAATGTTTCCATAAACAATATTTGATGTTTATTATTATTTTTAATATCTTAACACTCAAGCCATTAATATTTCCTACACCGAGATAATGTAGTCATCAAATACGTCATAGATTATGTAAAGAATTCAGAGTGATGTTTTCAATATTCAAAAGGATAAGGAAATATGTTCTCATAATGTAATATTTTAACAATACAATGTTATAAAGCAGAGAAGTTTATTTGGGTTGCGGATTTGAAAAATCATTTTTGACTAGTATCCGCCTGCGCTAAAATTGGGTTCAATGGATCGATAAATAGTAGGCACTAATCACGTCATATAACTAATTGCCTATTTGCTTACAAAATTTCATTAAAATCGGTTTAGCAATTTCAATGTGACTGGCACACTGGGTGATTTCAATAAATCTTTAGTCAGTCAGTATAGCCTTTAGGATCTTCCTGATATTTAGCTATTCATACCTTCACAATCTATGGCTTAAATACTGATTCAAGTTATTTTCTATGTTTAATATTTAAAATGGTGTCAATCGGTCCCTCAAGCGCAAATATAAATTAGTAAATCAGTAATTTTAGCGGCCATTTTCAATATTCTATTTATCCCTTGTTTTGCTTACTAAAGTCAGGCAAATGTATCTATTTGCTCTTCCTTTGATTTCAATACGCTGTCGACGGATAGTCTTTGTTATGACTTTTGACAATCAAATGTCGTTTAATCTGAGATTACAATCTATCCATAATCTTTGATACATTATTGAAAACGCCTGTAAATCGCAATTCAAGTAAGGATACCTAGTGAAGTAAAATTTAACTAGCTGCAGAAATAATACAGTTGCGGGGAACAAATAATATTATTTTCTTTGTACTTTCTATTACACACAGGAAAAGGGGTTGAGATTTTTTTCTATTAGAAGCACAGATAGCATTCGGTATAAAATTATTGTATAGCTGCTATCGTAAAAATATCTTACAGCTGACCTCACCAGCTTTGGATATGCTTGTCAACGTCAACATAACCACAGTTTAATCGCTGGCTTGAAGCCAACAAAGCCAAAGTGCATGCTAGTATAGCTTCGGATATTAACGATATCTCATTTTTCGGTGAAATTCATTTACGGCTGTTTTCAATAATATATCAAAGGTAAGGTTATGGATAGATTTTAATCTCAGATAAAATGACATTTGATTGTCAAAAGTCATAACAAAGGCTATCCGTCGACAGCATATTGAAATCAAATTAAGTGCTAATAGATAGATTTGCCTGGCTTAAGTTAGCAAAACAAGGTATCGATAGAATATTGAAAACGGCCATTAGTGTGTGAAAGAAGCTAGTGTGGATCTAGCGCGATGTCAATGATCAATTGTAATCCAAAAGCACGACCATACATTACTTACTTACTCCGCTGACGCAGCGACCCAAAGTGAGTCTTGGCCTCCGATACATACGATACGGCCATCGGTCCCGGTCTTGTGCCATACGACCATAAATTATCTAATCTAATTAAGAATGAAACCATAGGGAACGCAATGTTTTGTATTATACAATATTTTTGACCTTTGACCTTGGAATTTCCATAGATGCAGACACCCTACAATAAGTAGGTTTTGAGACTGGTTTTAGGGTGATAAAATAAAGGTTTTTACAAGTTCATAGCTATCTATCATTCGAAGGTGAAAATCTTATTTGAACGATTATTATACTCCATCGAATGTTGAATGCCGAAGCATTGAAGTTGATAATTAATAATAGTTTTATTTTTAATTATATTACACAAAATTCAAAAAACATTAGTCCCTTCGTGTAAAAGCAGCCTTAAGTATTTTAATAGCTATGAAAAACCGAACTTCCCGGAAAGTATTATCCGATTATTAGGTACTTTCCAAACTGTGTTGTAAAGTATTTGGATTATTACAATATAAATCTGCTTATGTTTTTTCAAGGGTTTTGTTACGAAATAATTGTTCATTTTTTCTTTTCTTATTTGCCTCTGTTATAAAAATATTAATGGGCTGTTACGTCAAAAGACTGTACTCCTTAGTAATTCCTTATTTATTTCTCAATCTTTTCCTCTTGAGGTTGACAAAACTTTTATCTATTTTAAAGCTGATCATAGGCGTTTGAAAGGAAAAATAACATAATTGCCGCTTTCATTACTGTTTGCCATCACTACATCACAATATAGAGGGATAACTAAATGTAGGCCCTAAATTAACGCGAGCAAAACCGTGGGTAGAATCCTACTAATATTATAAATGCGAAAGTGGTTGAGGATGTAAAAAATCTACTGAACCGATTATGATGAAACATGGAATATATAGGTAAGGGTTCAGATTAACATATTGGGTACTTTTAATCCCTAACGGCTCCTTTCAATATTCTATCTAGCCCTTGTTTTGCTAAAAGTAAACAGACAAATATATCCATTTGCACTTACTTTGATTTTAATATCCTATCGACGGATAGATTTTGCTATGACTTTTGTCTATCAAACATCATATAATCTGAGATAACAATCTACCCATAATCTTTGACACACTAGAATTAAGTAAAGCAGTGCTGATTCTTACAATACTTCAGCTCTCAATAAAAACAAAGAAAGATGTACTTCCCGAGACTAAGAACTGCAATTAAAAGCCAATAATTTTTCATATAAACCTGTAGATACGAAGATATGCTATAAAATATTTCACAGAACATACATCGACTTTATTATAATCTATTGAAGCGAAAACGTTCAGTTTCCAGCTCATTGCGTTTTGTAACGGGTAAAATAATATATCTTCGTGAAATTCAAGATGTACGTGTAGAATTATCTGTGAATTTGGGCGAAAAATAATGTATTCCGCGCTTTAAAACGACTGCGGAAACAGATCGGCCATTTTGAAACGTGGAACTCAGTCTGTGGTTGAATAATGGTAATTTTATTAATATTTTAATACCACCTACAATGATGAAAATGATTGAAAATTTAATATTATTATTACTGGTAATCCGTTGACAGCGTTTACATAAATTAGCGTTCTGATGTTGTTTTGCGAATAAATTTGTTTGCGAACGTTTTTTTCTTAAAAAACGTTTAAACTGCGTGTTAAACCTCATCTAAGTCATCAAAAAATATATCTTAAAAACTATGAATATATTATTATCAATATGTTAAAAATTTTAACTGTCAACAAAATGAGAGTAATATCATTTTTTTTTTAAATTAATTTGAAAATATCCCTTAAAACTCAGCAATAAAACCCCTGCATCTAGATTACTACGGCCATCGCAATATTTCAAAGTGCTAGATCGATTGGTGCACTCTCGCAAACAAAACGGAAGGCTCGCCATTTCACTGAACAGTTGACGGCATTATTTTTGAGTTTGCTTTGTATTTACCGTTTACTCAGAACGAGGAGCTTTTAATGCGATTTGTGCGCTATACTCTTTTCTGGCTTTCCATTATTGTTGCTTATTTTTTTTTAATGTAAGAAAACTTCAATGCTGAAAATGCCTTTTTTACATCGTACCTGGTGTCATTTATTAATATACACTGATTAATTTAATTACAGGTGAACTCATTATTGTTTGGCTATATTATTAGTTAGACGAAAACTAAGATGTGAAACCTATGTAAAAAAGTTTAAAAATTTATTGGCTGCAAGCCATGTTATTTCTATTTTAAAAAGTTTAAGTGAATGAAAACATTTTCTATTCTATTATATTATATTCTATTCTATTATAGCCTCTTAATAAGAAAAAAAAGTTCTTAAAGTTGAGATTTAAATGCCATAATTATAAACTTACTACGCAAAGCTTCAGATGCTCAACACGTATCTTAGAATCTATCTTTGCGTTCAGAAATCGCGTAAAGTGTAGAACGTTACGCAATTTCAGAACGCAATGTTCAGAGCGGCTACGCGAAGCTCGTAACCTCTACTCTAGTGTCTATACGTAAAACTCAGCGCCTCTACGTAAAGCTCAGAGTTTGTATTCAAAGCTCAATTCTTCTACGTGAAGTTCGTCACCTTAAAACAAAGCTCAGTGCGTCTAGGTAAAGCTCAGTGCTGGTAGTTGAATATCTTCTACGTGAAACTCGTAACCTCTACTCAAAGTTTGATGTGTCTACGTAAAGCTCTGTGTCTACGGGTACTGGGATCCTGGACTATTTACCTTGTATTACTACACATTTCAAACTACGGGATTTAAATAAAAACAGTCTATTTATAATCTATAACGTCTTGTAATGGTATAATAAGGCTTACTAAGATTAATTTACCAACAATACATCTTAGAAGCACCGACGAATAAAGTTCGTAGGAAAGTAAAGTATCGGGTTACTTGCTTTTAGAGGCCATGGTTGTTGAAAGTTTCTCAGTTTAAGTGAAGTACATAAAAACCTTATAATATTTTCATAAGATGCGGCTACTAACATAACGACAATTTTATTAATTAGTTGTTGACATATAAAAATAAAATATAATCAGTATAATTTTTAGGTTATTTCGATCATAATCAAATAAATCATTTAAATTATAAGACATTTTTAGACGTATGTTTAATTATTAAATACTTTTTTTATAATGGATGGATTTTTTTGGTATGGAGTACTTGGTCTGACGTCACGAAAAGGCCCAAACGGAAGACCAGCGCTGGTTGCCTGCAGCCAGCAATTTGCTGAGGTTGGACCTTTTTGTGACAGTTGTGTGCATATTATGTATTTTTTTTCCTCATTCTATAATTAAATCACCATGTATGTACACAATTGTTGCAAATAAACTTTTTTCATTTCATTTCATTTCATTTCATTTCATATTTACATACGTTAATTACTATACAGTCAAAACGCGACAAAATAAATAGAGTCATGTTAAAATTCGCAGTAGAAATTTTGTCTTACCTATAAAAGAAAATACAGCAAATTGAATACAAGAAAACTGAGTAAGAAAACTCCATGTATACATAACGAATGTAAATAATTTTATTTGTTACGTTACAAGGCTGACATGGAATCGCGCTTACAAATTGAGGAAAACGCCTGAAGGAATACCTGTGAAAAACGTGAAAATTTCATGCGCGACATTGTTCGCTATTTGTCGCTCTTAAATATGAATATAGTGTGTGAATAGTTGTTTGAACCTTTTTATAATGAATACTGAGTTTTCTTTTTTGTGTAACAGTGGGTATGTGGAGCAGGAGGTTCACCTAATGTTAAGTGACTGACCGCAGTCCATAAACACACAAAAGCAAAGTGTTACAGATGCCTTACGCCTTTAAGGAAAGGGACTATCCCCTCCCTTTCCTCGTCGAGAATTAATGATGGGAAATTGTGAAACTAGTACTATTGTCTCTCGTCCAATAGGACAGTTGCAGCATATGATTTTAAATTATACCGAGTTTTTGTAACCTGGCTTTCTCCTCGTTTTCCAAAGTTTTCTGGAAGGTTCTTCTTCGACTTCTTTTAATTCCTCTAATACAGGATGCTATAAAATATATCCGATTATTTATTTTTTATTATATTCTTCAGCTTCTGAATTAAGAACTTTTAACAAAATATAATGCTTTTTTAATGCTTACTTAAATATGTCCTGAATAAAATTTTATATCTTAGTTTCAGTAACAAAAACCTTATTTAATATAGTACAATACTAGCATGACCCACTTCGGTTGAGATCTTGCATACACGTGTAATTCCCATGACAGTGTAATATCATGGTGTCATTATGATGATAGAACGCTGTTACGATCGAGTTTGATAAATCTGGGCCTGGGTAATTTACGAGATGCTGATGCAGTGAAACAAGATGATACTTGCAATTTTGTTTGCGTTAAAATTAAATAAATATTCCTTGACAATAACCTTTTTGCTGCCATTAGTTACATTAATAAAAATTAAAGATAGACTTGCAAGTCAATTTTGTAAAAATTCTAGTACCCTATTATTTATTTTTTGTAATAACATGGGAAAGTTTGTTGAAGTACCTACTTGTAAATCAATCGATCAAAGACAGTCGGCTAAGTGGGGTTCAATTTAGCAATCATTTAGCTCATTGAATTAACACACAAGATACTTTTGAATTTGAGGGATATTTTAATAAGATTTATTTTATTTATTTATTGAAATTACGCAAACCTATTATGTTTTCGGCACTTGACTAAGGTATGTTTATGTACACATGAGTATAAGCTTCTGAAGAAATAAAAGTACTATATACTCTCAATTTTTTGACGAAAGTAATTCCATAAATAATTCAGTGTCAGGCTATTTAACGGAAACGAGAGCTTAACCTATAGGCGCGATCGTGGCATGTCTTGGATTAAGGTCCCTTCCTCATTTGACGACAAGGTGGATACGATAGAGTCGGATAACAAATATGTGTCAAACTGACGCAGAACTTGAAAGCGACATTCCAAAGTTTTAATCTTAAGTATAGGGAAACCAACACATTTAAAATATTTCATTTTTATATTAATAATCGTAATGGCAGTATAAAAAAATATTTACGTATCTAACATGTTTAACGGCTACACAGTTACCGAACTTGAGAAGCGCGTTGTTTAATATATTAATTCATAATACCCATTTCCAATACAATAACGTTGTTCCATGCATTCTAATGTAATAATATTGTTACTTCAGCATTGCTCAACAGGGGTGCAGCACAATTCGTTGCTGTCACTGTACCGGCAAATGTGGAAGCAGACTTACAGTTCATTCTACGCGTACAATCCCAATCGATTGCCGTAGCCTAAATCTGTAGATTGGAGCTTCAGGAGCGACGGAGATCTTACAATATTAATGGGTATTCAGCACCGGATTAAACGACGAATTCACACGTAAGCGCATGTAAGCCTTAACGATAAATAGTTCCTTCTGCGAGCTTTTTCAATAAATGTTTATCCATCAAACTAATTTTAATGCATATAGACGTACATGTACTTGCACCAGCTCTAAAGACTCATTCATAGTATGTTATTAGTTTTTGCTATTATAATTAGTAAAAAGTTAGTTATAATCAATTTATGACATATTACTTTAGTTTGGTATTTCATATACCTTAGCAGTTTTTCTCTACATTTGGGAAGGGACTTACAACTTTAACATAGGTCACTTTGTGATCTAGCTAAGATGCCAGTTGCCATCCGTATTTACCTTAAAACCTGATTCTGCTTTCGCAATTCATTATGAACTTTTGTATATTATGTTTTTATATTCCAGCTATAAAAGATAGTAAAGAAAGCATGACCATACCACAAGGTACTGTAAAGTATAAATAAAAATATCATGTTATAAGAAGAAAGTGATATTTTAAATTGTGATAGTCTTTTCTTCAGTCCATATGACAATTTAAAAACAATTTCTTTATAGTATTCTCTATTTTGTATGTGGTTAAATTTATTGTATATATTAAAACTAATGATATTGTTATTGAGTCCAACGTTTCAAATAATATACTATGAAATTATATTGGAAAATGGAATTCACTGTTTTATTTGTAAAGTTTTTCAAATGAGACATCGATTTCAAAATGTTATTGTACAAATGTTATAAATGTGAAAGTTTGAATGTTTAAATGTGTGCCGTAACTATAGAACATACTTTCCTAAAATTCATACGCTGACTTGGGTAAAGGGTATCTTTTATTAGACCTTGAATTTAACGATAACCGTGGGCAGGAATTTGTTAAAATAAATAGTTAAGTTTTACAGGATGTGTCCGGAAATTATTTTTAATTTAACTTTAGAAGAATACAGTGCATAAAGTATATTTTTCAGAAAATAAGGATTGAACATCTAACATATTTGTAGAACGTCCCAGATATATGCTAGGAACAAAATCGCATTTCAGATAACTGCAAACTTATATTTGAAGCCATGTTTCTGGCAAGCTCTTCAAGAAATCTGGGGCGAGGATAAAAGTATGAATCAAAATGAATATAATCAAATGCCGTTGTCTTTTTATGGGCGTTATTTGAAGTTTTCATAATCCATTGAAAACGACAGCTTTGTTTGAAGAATCAATAAGTCGCGTGTAATGTTTTCTTTCTACTATAATTTTAACGAACGATATCATATTTTTGCGGAAAAAAATTACTTTTACTATAGTCTAACTGTACATAGAAAAGTTATTGGATATTATAATTTGTAATTACATAATAAAATATATAAACATCAACTAGAAATTATAAGCATGATGTTGATCACTGTCCAATTATACTACTCACATATGATTTGTAGATCTTAAATTTACAGATTAATTGTGAAATTATAAAATTACTTGTCGATATGCATAAATTACGGGTGGATTTTAAACACAACTAGGAAGTCTATACAAAATATTATAATATTCTATACCAAAACTAGCAAATAGAATTTAATTAGATCATATCGGGATTCAGACCTCAGACAACCAATTACAGGGAAGTGTAATGGTCGTTCATCCGTGAAAATAGTACACGTTACTATTTATACAATGTATCTACACGTTTATTATCAACTGCTTAGAACAAATATTGATATAGGTACGGTTAGAATAACGTATAAGTGACACATTCAACTTGTGCAAACAAAGATTTATAATAATTTGTGAAATAAAGAGAAGAAAAAATTGAGGAATAGGTAAGATATTCATAGAGAAACAAAACGAGAGAAAAAGACTAGGAGAAAGGAAAGATGATTACTCAAATGAATTTTCAAGCTTTTTTGAATTGTCATTTTACAAATCTACCATCAGTTTGGAAAGTTGTTCCTAACCGGGGAAAATTGGCAAGAAACTTGAGTAGTTACTGGTTAAAAGTTTAATGTATGATTTCAAACTTATAAGCAGGAAAACAAAATAACAGTGGTCCCGTGTTACCTATAGGGGCATGACTAATGTAAATACATACCACAAATCATTATTTAGTTGCAAGTACTTTTGTTACATACACTCCACTAATCATTTTTAATATGCAATTAGGTGATGAGGCTTCTGCAACAAACTGAGACACTATTTTCACAACTCAATCGAGAAGTGAACCATTCACAGGCTAACCGCTGAACTAACGAAGCGTCAAACGACCAGGAGGTCTGTACAAAATCAGGAGTATTTGTTGAACACTACAAGCCCCAGCGAATACCTAGAAAGCTAAATAAGATCCTCTCAGGGCTTCAGACCTCAGGCAGCCAATTACTGGGAACTGTAATGGCGTCGTTCGAGGAAATAGTACACGCTACTATTTATAGAAGACAATCTATACGATTATTGTCCACTAGTAACAACAAATGTTGCTATAAATTTAGTATAACATCGAACTTTCGAGAAATTATATTAAATGTATTGTCTTATTATAAAAGAATAGATTATAGAGATTATAGATCCTATTACTATTATAAAGGCGAAAGTTTGTAAGTATGGATGTATGGATGTTTGTTACTCTTTCACGCAAAAACTACTGCACCGATTATGATGAAACTTGGTATACATACAGGTAAGGGTTCAGAATAACATATAGGCTACTTTTAATCCCGGAGTTGCCACGGGATCAGACGTTACGCGGGTGAAACCGCGGGGCGCGGCTAGTATTGTTATAAGTTTCCAAATCAAATTAAAAAGTTTATTTTTCTAATTGGTTTTTTGTAAGATCTTTTGAAAAGTCATATACATATGTTTCCGATTTACCACCGAGTTAAAAGGCAGTATCTACTGAGAAGAACCGGTTTAATGGTGTACATAAACAATGGCTCGCTCCAAGCTAGACCTCGCGTTGTTATGTATAAATCAACTTTTCATACACTCGGCTATATTTTTACAAAAATCACCTATTTCACTCCCTCTAGATAACGAACGTAACGAAGATTACTCACCATCGATTTTGCCAAATGAGACGGAAAATAGTTAGCGAAAGTGCAGAATGACAGGGACGAGCCCGTATGAAATAATTTTTTTGACTTTATGTCCATGTATTTCTGCATATTATAGTTTTGAAGACTCATTGTGCACCCGCTGCAATATTAACCTGCACCCTCTGCAATATTTTACCTACGCCTAAAGGTTGCCTGGCTGAGATCGATAGAGCGATAAAGCCACCCATTGAAATCTTTATTTAAATTGAAATTGCTTTTTAATTAATGTTCTATAAAGAGTTACTTTAATTATGTTTATATATCTATCTAGTCTAGTCCTACCTTCCTTCTCATGTCCTTCTGGCCCATAAATGAGTGATAGAAAACATATTACAATATCGAGTGGCTCGCCCCTCATATGCCTGCAACTCTGGTTACTTTATAAAAATACCGTGCAAATAAACGATTCTGAATCACGTAGAAACACAGCTCATAATTAAAGCGCCTTTCTGATACAAACAGTATTCCGTTACAAAGTTAAAAAGGCAAATGGAAGCACGGTTTAATTGTTCGCTTTCCGTTCCACGTCCTCTTCGCTATTATTTTTTGTTTCTTAAGAATGTTCGAGCTTGTTTATACAGCTTACAAATTTCCTGTGGTCTCGTTTTATATACTGAATAAACAGAAATCAATTGTTGGGTATTATTTTTAAATTCGATTGCATTCGACATTGCTTTAAGAATTGAGTCAAACTCATATTGAGAAAATTTACAAATGTCTTACAGCTTTTAAGTAAAATGAAGCTTCTATTTCTTTTTGGTTATTTGATGTTCACCTGTTTGTACGCTACTAGGTTCTTCTTCTTTCTTTCAAACATATTACCACTAAACTTTCATATTTACTTTTTTGTATTTTTGGCCTACGTAAATATGATTATATCTCAAAATTTTCCTCATTACTCAAATGGCTACCAATTCGTCTTTCCTCTCCCTTTAGAATACTCAACTTCTTTCCCTGCTTTACACTATCCTTGATGTATCTTTCTATCCTTGATGTAGTAGATGTTCATGGGCTTCAAATACAAATACAAATACAAATTCATTTATTGGCTTAAAAAACACTTGATACAATATTATATGAATCCATAGCCTCCCGAACTAGTTTAAAAGAAAAACTGTATGTCGGGAGCCAGTGGCTTCTCCCAATTAAAAAGTACATTGAGGAGGTCACTTAACATCAGGTGAACCGCATGCTCCGCTTGCATTCATATAAAAAAGTAACTTTTCCAATATCCTCAGGTTGCCTCGAAGATATTGCTCTTCAGCGATAAGGCCGCCTACTTGCACTAGTTTTAGTTATTTTTATGTATGTTTCTTCGGGTCTACGTATGTGTACAATAAAGTGTTTTCTATTCTATTCGCTTCTCGTTTGAGTGAATTTAATATTCTAGTATCTATATTACCACTATTCTATTGTATGATAATTTTGTTTGAATTCATCTGAATCAAGTTAGGATCACTTCACATATATTAATATTCATATTATCCCCTTAAGCAATCTCTTAGTAAAGTCTGTCCTTTCATTTGCATCCATAATTTAGTACACTTTGTAAACTATACTAAGAAGATGATATTGAATTCTTTCGTGGAAATTAAAATGAATATTTATGAAATTTATTTTCTTTCGATAATATGCAATTGTAAAAAGGGTTTGTTATTTTTGAATGTTTTACACAGCAAATAATTAATGGCAGAATCAACGTCCTTTTTGAGGTTGGTTAGTAAAACAAAAAATAGCGTATATTAATTTGTCTATATGTTATTATTTTTATTATTTAAATTTTAAATGATACTAAACTATAGATGCATACAACAAGTCAAATTACTTCATACGGATGATACTTAAAAATTTTGGTAAATCGAAGTTTTGAACCCAGCATTTAAATCGATGTACACCTCGATAGTTCGTCATAAAACTGAGGTAGTCAAGTGAGCAGTTTTATAAAGGTCACACCGATACTTTCAGTTTACTGAGCGATAAACTCTTTCGGTTTTACTGGACCTTAAAACTGACGATCGAATTCCAGTTGCGTGTGAAATGAACAGTACAGAACTGGCAACAAAAAAGGTCCCAATAGATGTTGATTTATACTGCACTTCTCACACTGCTACAAACTACCTATTATTATAGTATGATGTTATGAATATGTGTTTGTATGTAATTATGTGTATCGTTATATGTATGTGTATGTATTGATGTTATCTTGGTACTCACTACCATTAATATTGTGAACTTTCCTACACCTAAAGGTTGCCTGGCAGAGATCGCTCGTCAGCGATAAGGCCGCCTTTTGTAAACTTACGCTGTATGTGTTAATTGTTGTTTTATAAACTTTTTGTAATTCAGATGTAAGTATACAATAAAGAGTATTTCATTCATTCATTCATGCATTCATTACCCAACTCAAGTACCTATACACGTGAAAATCAAAGTCAAATTCAAAATGTTTATTTTCCAAATTGGACTCTTTCGAGGCGCTTTTAGACAGGCTTATACATTTAATTGAAAGGCATAACTAAGTTAGTCATAAAACTGAGGTAGTCAAGTGAGCAGTTTTATAAAGGTCACACCGATACTTTCAGTTTACTGAGCGATAAACTCTACCGGTTTTACTGGACCTTAAAACTGACGATCGAATTCCAGTTGCGTGTGAAACGAACAGTACAGAACGGGCAACAAAAAAGGTCCCAATAGATGTTGAGTTATACTGCACTTCTCAGAATACGTTTTTTTTTAGCTTAGGGGGGCAAACGAGCAAGAGCGTCGCCTGGTGTAAAGCGATCAGCGCTGCCCATAAGCACTCACTACGCCAGGGGAATCGTGGGTGTGTTGCCGGCCTTTAAGAACTATTCTTTAACGTTCCTACTATCGTGCTATCTATTACTACACAACTCAAGTATAAATGTGAAAGCCAAATTCAAATTCAAAGTCAAAATGTTTATTTTCCAAATTGGACTCTTTCGAGGCGCTTTTTGAACGTCTTATACATTAAATTGAAAGGCATTAGTATATTTATAACTATAGACAAAATTAATTCCTGTACGCAACAAATTGAACAATAAAAGAACTTCGGTCGAACTTTTGGGTAAAAAAAAATCGATCGTCATAAAACTGCGGTAGTCAAGTGAGCGGTCTAAGGTCACACTGATACTTTCAGTTTACTGAGTGATAAACTCTTTCGGTTTTAATAAACCTTAAAACTGACGATCGAATTCCACTTGCGTGTGAAACGAATAGGACGATAATATGAAACAATGTGGTCGAACGTTTATAGGATTACATACAATATTAAAGTAACAGAAACATTATTTTGCTCAATATAAGATAATATGAACAGCATATTCAGTTACAATGTACATTATATAAAACGTTTTTGAATTCTATAGTTGAAATTACAGACATAGAAATGTACCCTTTCAGTTTATTTGCAATGTTAACAGAAAATTGTATGAAAAGTCATTCATATTTACCTCCGTCGCTTGTGCTAGCAAAGTAAAATTTTGATGTTGTTTACACCCATTTTACTCGCACTTTTCCTGTGATTTGTTTAGAAAATTGTAAGTATATTTCAAATAGGTAATTATAAAGTTCTTTTTTTATTGATGCATAATGGATTTTAGTAAGGATAAAGGTAATTTATATTACATTTCCATACTAAAAAAAATGGCCGAGGATCAATATGATGAGTTGTTTTCTAGAAGCTTGTATTTTAATAGCTATCGAATAAGTTTATTAAGAGGCATGAATCCTTAAACATTTTATATACATTTTGTCGTTCACTTAAAGAGCAAAGAAGTAATATAATCCTACAAAAAGAAAATGTACAGTGTTAAATAATGAGGTAAAGGTTTAAGTGCTTTAATTTATTGTGTCATACAATGTAGAGGTTTAATTCCAAATGCAACTTCACAGTTTACAGTCTCTATTTAAACCGGCAGTAAAATTTATCGTCAATCCATGTATTTGCTATGTATATGTCTATGTCAATTTTGAAACAACTACTAAAATCGACTGTAATAAAACCATTTAAATAGAAATAAAATATAATGAATAGTATCAGATGTACCTTAAATTAATGACGTGAATATCATGTTCTGTAAATTATTTCATGATACCCCGTATATCTGTGGCTATCTCAAAAGAGACTAGTTAGGTACGCAGTACATATTATAGTGCACAAGCATGTGCACAAACACAGGTGCACTGTCTATTCCTTTACTCTAATAATCCGATGGGACCTACGGCTTTACGTGTTTTTCAAGGCACAGAGGTCACAGAGTCTACGTCCAAGTTGGCGGATCTGATTCTCGGATTGTTAGCAAAATCTCCATAACATTTTTTGTTGTCACCCGGAAATCGAACCCGCCCCTTCAATTTGCTGTCAAGAAGGCTACTACTAGACGATTCAATCAATGCAATATAAACATAAATGTTAAAACACGTGTCTACTATTAGGAATCCACAGCATAATTCGCAAATATTCTGTTTTGTGGGAATCACGCAGCGATCTCGAACAAATGTTTGGATGGTCACCGCAAATATTTGCTATACACTGCATTCTGTTATTTAGACGAATTAATGTGTGACTGGATACAATTGTATACGGAATGGCACAATTCCTAACAATACATTCTATTTTCTTTGTTCATCGTTTTTGTTTCATGCAACTTGTGTATTGAAGGAGACTGTCTTTCATAACACAAGAATGAATAAAGTGGATGTAGTGTAACTGCAATGTTGCGACATGTTTTATGAATACTGCGAGTTTTATTTATTTATAGACTTCAATTTCATTACATACTATCACAGTATACTTTCACCCGCGTAAATCTCCTTAGCGAATGGTTACGTCATTACATCTACCTGCATGCCTGGGCTGTACGTGAATA
>LQNK01000399.1:32721-53130 GCA_001586405.1 Phoebis sennae
ACGACAAAGGTTCGCTTTCCTACACTTGGAGAGCTGTTTTCATCTTCAGAGCTTTCCGAGTGTTGTGAATGTTTTCGTTTCATATTTTCAGCACTGCTATAATGCTAAGAACGTTATATTTTTTCTTCGGTTTTCACACACAAATAAAATTGTTATGCCTGATAACTTACAGGTTACATATCATAATCTGATATATTTTTGAAATGTATGAGGTAGTTCGAAAATTAGTGTACTTCAACAAATATTTTTTTAATATGTTATCCAACATTACGCTATGACGCAAGTGGAACCGTGTGGAAAAGCTAGAATTAAAAATTTGCAGTAACATAGTTGACAAACACACTTTTACACTAAGTTACGATTAAGTAACAGAGTCGTAAGTGCAATTAAGCACCGGCGCATGTCATTGAAGTACGACAAAGGTTTGCTTTGGTTACTTGGAGAACCGTTTTCATCTTCAGAGCTTTCCGAGTATTGTGAAATTTTTCGTTTCTTGTTCTTTAACTTAAATGTTATTTGGGTTAATAAGTTTATTTTCGGACTTCTTATTAACTGTTTAAAAAGCTATTGTTTCTGTTACAGTTTTATAAAATAACCGCCATAACGCGTAACTACTGATCCTATGGCAACTATGGGATTAAAAGCAGCCTATATGTTATTCTGAAACCTTACCTATATGTATACCAAGTTTCATCATAATCGGGTCAATAGTTTTTGCGTGAAAGAGTAACAAACATACATATATTATACTCACAAACTTTTGCATTTATAATATTAGTAAGATCAGTAAGATACAGTAAATAATATTTAATATGTAAAAATATATTAATTATTACATAATCAAATATGTTCAGAAAACACAAGAAACATTACAAATAAAGTTCAACAGTAATTGGGAAGTAAATAGTATTTTTTCGGGTTATAGAACTATGGTTTAAGTCATTATACACTAACGCTTGTTGTAAAAATGTTTGGTTTATTCAAAACTTTTATCACTTCACGGCATCTTGAAGGTGTAGTAAAGACTTTCCTGTAAATCTTGACCCAAATCGTGACGATGCATAGCTCGCCTACCAGTTTAAATCTAGTATAAAAATTCCGAGATATTTTATTAAAATTCTGTTATACCTTATCTGAAAATTTAAGTCCGATCCGATGTACTTTTTGTTAGCGAAGCGAAAATAAACACTTGAGACACGGTGTCAAGAAAAGCCAATTAATTATTATTCATATTTTATTTTAATTGACACTTCTACTAAATCTGAATATGTATGAATATCGTGCAATAATATTTTGTGTAGGTTTTTATAAATCAACATTGTTGTTTTTATTTTAACAAACAGGCGTATTTTTTTATTGTATAACTTTTATGCATAAAATATATCGGCAATTAGTAAATATAATTTTAATAAGGCCTGAGTTAAACTATTTATTTATTATACTCTTTATTATACCATAATATACATATGAACACACAATAAAAAAAACAAAGAAAATAATGGGTGACCTTATCACTAAACAGTGATCTCTTCCAGGTAACTATGTTAAATATACTTTAGATTCTCAATACTAAAATTACGCAATGAGAATTCTACAAACAGCTCATACGTACTCAAAATCATATTTTTTTCATGGAACGTTTGTTTATGTATTTCCGACATGAAAAGCGTGGGAGATCAAACACTTACGACATTGTATTAATGAGGATACGGTAAACGTTTGAAGATATGATTAATGATCTCTGATTCATTATGTTTGCGAATCGGAATCTTAAGCTTATGAGAGTGCCAATTACTTTAATATTTGGTATTGATTTCAGTATCGATTATAGGTACTTACTATGATGATAATTGATGGTTTTAAACCAAATACAACAATAAAGAACTTTCTTATTTTTATTCCAACCTTCGTATAAATAATACAATCAGATAAAGCGTCTTTTAAATCTTCCTATTACTATTAATGTTCGTTTTTCAATTTTTCTTATAAAGTAACACTTTACTTGCCTTATGCTAAACTTTTACATTTCGATATAAGAATATCGAAATGTAAAAGTTTAGCATAAGCTTCTTAGCTTAGCTATATTTGTTTTTATCGAATTGTGTATCAAACACACTTATAAACATAATAACTGAAATACTTCCTTGGGTACACAATGGGGCATTATGGCCTGCATTCCATTCCTCATCCCTTTTCCACTCCTCTCCCAACTTCCTATCATTAATCCTCTCCTAGGCCCCTCCCTTTTTTTCGAGCCGGCAAGGCATCTGCGACATTTCATGTTGTAGATGTTCATGGGCTGCGATCAGTCACTTATCATCAGGTGAAGCACAAGCTCCGCTTGCCTACTATAGCATAAAAATATGCTAAATAATATTAATAGTGCTATAAGTAAGAATTTCATTATTTGGTATAAAGACTTCATTTAACTAAATGTACTTCAATCATTTTATTGCTAAACTAAAGTTAATAAGCAATTTAATATTCAAATTATTATAGGCATTTAATATACTGTATACATTGATATAATGTGAAATATGTAACACGCAACATTCCTACTTAAAAAACAGAGTATTAAAAACCAGGGATCGTTATAAAAGTTTATACAGTTAACAAAATCGTGACTTTATTGCGTGCGACTACTTGAAACTTCAAAAAGTTGTAATTTTCCCTTTTCTCTTGCGATAATAGTTTTCATGAAATATTAATCGATAGTGTAATTCTTGTGCATATTATATTTTACATTAAAAAATACCAATTAAAAAAACTTCCTAACTAAACCACTATCTACAAGTTCACATGTTTATATGTAGGTCCTAAACTGTATCAACATATCGTAGTTTTTATGGCTTTTCACGTATATTATGTCATAGATTGAGGTAACTCTTGCATATCCATACTTACATTAAGATAAGAAGATAGTCTGTAAGTAGGCTTTCCCACACTGTCAATTTTTTCACGTCTCTGATGGGTATGAAATCCGCTTATTTTAACTACTCATTTAAAGATTAAAATAACAAAGTTATAAATAAAGTTGTACTGAACAAAATCAAAGTATTTGCTAAAATGTTTGTACAGCAGTCGATTTTTAAGCAATTAGGATTAAACATATGAACAAATAATACACGAGCAAATATTATTATAGTACATCAATTATAGTTACAAAATGTCATGTTATCAAGAATTAATATCAGGACAAATTATTGTCATTGAATGTATATCAATTTTATTGACAAAGTTAAAAAATGATACAAAAAATAAAGAAAATTGTATTTCCTATACAGGATTATACAATATGTCGGGTGACCTGTTTCCCGAAGCGGTTCGATCATAATGAAATCTAAGTTCCAAAAGAAAGTCTCAGGACACGATCCGATTTTACCAAGAAATCATACAAATGTTTTAGTTTGTTCACTAATTTAATTTCTAGACCATTTTTTGAGTGGAGATTCGCTTCTACCATTTACTCACTATAATTATTTATTAAAATAATATATGTTGGTAAACTATATCGTAAAGTATGTGGTTATTACCTGCAGAAATATTTTATCATAAGTTAAGTTTAAAACTTCTCCTTCATAATACAGTCTATCTAAACTATTGAAAGTTTAGATAGACTGTATTATGAAGGATTAGATATAGAGGATTAGAGTTAAAATGCACTATTTGTAGTATTAATTAAAGAGCTTTCACCGTCCCTACCGTGTATAGGTCTAACTTTCTATTCAAATTCACATAAGTCATAAAGAATTGAGTACACAATACATTAACAGACCCTCCCAGCAATTAACAACAAAAATATAGTACTTCCTAATCAAATTCAAATTTCAATTTCCTGAAACAACTTGGCTTCTAAAACGAGAGTAAAATATGCGTTATGTTCCAGGAATTAATCTGGCCCGTTACGGCCATGATTTGATTCCACCGTCCACTTTCCAAAATGTTTTTATAACAAAATTATTCGCCGGTTGACATTTTTTACTGCTGACATAAATTTCTCGTCGGAAAATTTAAAGCTTTAGATTTTAGTAATCGCCGTAAAAGCTGTCTGTTCCTGACGTTTGACTCGAAGTTTGAACTAATTTTAGTCATTTCTCAAAGGTTATTGGGTTTCCCAGTAGTTTGGGTAAGCTGACGTTTCCTATAGCTTCGTATTACATTTACCCTTCTTGAATAATTTTTGTTACTTAATTAAGTTTGTATAATTAGCATCCTGTTAATGGTCCATGCTCACTTAATTTTTTTTTGTGTTACATATTGAACAAAATTATCATCCTTTAATATTTAGTTTTAGAATGCGTTTTAATACAAAGTTGTGTACATGTTTCAAGTTTAAGAGAAAACTACTGGAGCTATTTCAAAAATTCTTTCCATCAGAAAGCTGCATCTTCACTAAATAACATAGTAATAACATACGCTATTTGACATTATGCTTTGCGGCCCAAGCTCTGCGGAACATCTAGCCATAAATAAAAGTAGCCCACTTACTATTTGAATACTTATTTGGCATCTTGTCTCCCATATAAAGAAATAGCCATTTTAAAGGATCACAACCGCTTAGATTGTCAGATAGTAGACTACATAGACACAAAAAAGTTATTTGTCCATCCCTCTGCTTTAAATTACCTTCAAATTTTAATATTCCCTTGAATATTTGATTAAATTGCTCTTGGAGCCGTATAACATTAAAATTCAGTACGTGAGCAGAAATTTTTATCTATATGTTTATTCCTTCATCCATTTACGTAAACGCAAAAAGAGAGAAAAGCTATATCTATTCAAAGACGGCTTTAATTGAACTATGTTAAGCGTAACAAAATCATGATTACTTTGAAATGAAATATGTTTCCTTTGTTGGCTATTTCATAAAGCGTTCTACATACTATATAACATAAACAGATTATTCTGAAAACTAACACTTCCAAGTAGAAACTAACACTAAACAATCGTTCATTCATGACACTTCGTATATACTGGAAAGTCAACTGAATAAGCATTCAATCGGTACTGATTTGGCACATACGTAAAACGAGTGTACAATTTATGGAACAATGCCAACGCTATACGACTTTACTGAAGCCTATAATAACATGAATACAATATCGCGCGGAGTGGTGTTACATAATAAAATGTAAATAGAATTGATGATAATACTTGGGTGTGCTGCAAGGGCTCATATAAGGTCCTGCTTTTTTATTGATTTTTATTTATGCCGTACTTGGTTGTATTTTATATGTGACTAGCTTTCCGCCCGCGGCTTCGCACGCGTGGGCTACTAATTTCTAAGGCGCAAGGCTTCTAGGCGCAAAATAAAAGTGAAAAAAAATGACGGTCGCAGGACCGCTGATATATGCGCATGTCTGTAGGTTTTTTTATATAATTTTCTATGGAAATAGATTTAACAAAAATCTAACAGTACGCTCGCCTCTTCGAAATACAGAAAATTGTAGCCCACGCGAGCGAAGACGCGGGTGGAGAGTTAGTTATTTTTTGAAAGTTTTTGAGAACTTATTGAGTGTTTTTAATGCCTTAATCTATACGTTAAGATTATAAAAAGGCATATCCGCAACTCAACCAAAATCTCATATTGTCACGTGGTATGACATTTTCACGACTTTAGAAGCGTATATCTCAAAAAATATTTAATTTAGCAAAAAACTTATTTAGAAACTTGTATTTCATTTTCAAATATCTATCCAATGATACCTCATTTAATGGTGTATTCGTGAATTTATTTTTCTACCCCCCGATTACGTGTATGGAGAGCCACCCTTAAAAATATTTTTTTCAAATAAAATGTAGCCTATAAGTTGCACCTAATATCTATCTATCAGTATGTGAAATTTTATCAAAATCTGCCCAGTAGTTATTACGTGATTGACGAACATACAAACAGATAAACAGACAAACAGACAAACAGACAAACAGACAAACAGATAAACAGACAAACAGACAAACAGAAAAAAATATTTTTAAACATGGTTTTGGTATCTATGGAACATACATATTGCATACCAATTACTCGTTTTGAAAAATATTAAATGTACAGAAATGGTTCGGTTACTGTTTTATTATATGTATAGATAAAGTAAACGAGTTTTATTAGAGGAAGTTATGTGTTTTATGATATCGTCTTTATTGAAACGGCAATGAATCAGATTTTTTTCACATTTGTAATATTAGTAATATTTTCTCGAACTAAAGTAACCAAGTACTTTAGAGAAAATATTGTAAACGTATCTCAATTTGGGTATGAAGTGAACACAATACTGTTTTGCTTATAATATTAAAAAAGTTAATTACTTAATTCTAAAAATTAATCGCCTCTATAAAGCGATTAGGTTTGCGTGTCACTTGTAATTATTGTTCATTAGTCACTTACATGAAATTGCTTTATTTGAAAAAAAAAATTTTTACTCTGTTAATTTAATTTTTACTATAGTGCCTTAACTTATTTGATGATACTTCGTTAAGTATTTGATTCATTTCTAAGTTGTGTCCATAATAATATCTCAGTTGTATTATGATGAAGTGAATTATTTCATTTCATTGTTTTGAAATGGCTAACTTTAATATTAGAGTAAGGATACAAGGATGAAATATGGGTTATATTTATTATGGACCAGACAAAGCTAAGGCTTAAAATTGCTAAACGAATATTAGTAAAAGTTTTTTTTAAGTTACAGTGGGGCGGGTTTTTTTTTAAGTTACAAGTGGAGCATGTGGTTCACCTGATGTTAAGTGACTGTCAGCAGTCCATGAATATCTACAATATCACCGTGTCCCAGATGCATTGCCGTTCTATAGGGACGGGACGGGATAAGGAAAGGATTAATGATGGGAAATTGGGATAAGAGTAGAATAATACTACGTCAAGTCGATCTTCTGCTGGGGGGTGGCAATAATCGTGCAATGCTCGGCTCTCACTCTTATATTGCTGAAGATATTATAGACCAAATTACCTTCTATTGCCTCTTACGATACCCACGGTTAGAAATGGGTTTAAACGCTTTAAATTTTACCAAATCATCAAATATTTAAGGAATTTGGATCATCAAATGTCTATAAAATTAATATGAAATCAATACAATATTCGACTAATTGTAAACCAATGCTAGTTTGTATCTCGTGACCTGGAATTAACCGGATATTGGCTTTAATTAAGCAAAAGGGTTATTAGTAGCTTCGTATATAATTTCCATTCTATATTACCTTTGTATCGAGCTATACAAATGTTTTACTAAAGGGTATTTAATGACTATATTTAGTGTCAATTATTTTACTATTATACTAAATCATCGGAATATTATTCTTATATTATTTATACTTGCAAGATTAGAAGACATATTTTTGTCCTAAAAAGACTTTTTTAAGGATTATGGACGAAATTTCATACTATCCCATGATGACATTCACATTTAAATCGGCGAGAAGCAGTATCTTGTTATATTCTGTACAGAGAGTGGATACGCCATAGACCTGCATACCTACCCCATTCCACTCTTGTCAGGTTCAATTCTTCTTTATATTTCACTCTTTAGTCCTTTCTTTATCCTTCTATAAAAGTTAACAATGCGCTTACAACACTTTGCTGTCGCTGGTGTAGTATTCATTCACCATCAAGTGAACCTGTAAAATAAAAAAGGATACATGTTTTTGAACCACATTTAGTTTACTTACAAATAAAATCTTCGTTGCGATATCCTTAATTTTTAAAAATTTTCGGAAACATATTTGTTGCTTTTTATAATTAAAATGTTCCATCGTCTTATTTAATGACCCACAGACTGCGAAGCTCTATTAATTTAATTTTTATCTTACATCACCCGCCTTAGATTTGGGGAAATTATGAATCTCACCAATGTATTCTAGTCCCTTTTTTTTATAGTGTAGGTTATTAAAACAGTGTTCATTTTGGTCTTAATTAGCTTGATAAAATATTTTTTAGGATAGATCTCCTAAATGAAATACCTGAGTACGATTCCATTTTTTACTTTTAAAATTGATTAAATAACGATATGTTATATAAATAACGATACGTATGTTTATAGACAAAATAAACGGCCAAGTGCGAAACGAACTCGCGCACTAAGGGTTTTTCCTTCCCTCGTCTTCGTGCTTGTCCCGTCCGGATTCCTAATATATTATTTGTTGTTATAATGGCAATGTATTTACATAATTTGTTTTCCGTTAAGTCTAGTAATAAGTCCCCGTTTTAGCTTTTAGGAACCCTAAAAAGTAGCCTTGTTACTGATCGTACAATAAAATACACAAAAAGGGTTAATTGCGTATTAAAATTTTAATATTACAATAATTGTTTACGAAGCTAAACATGAAGGGTCAGAGTTTACGCAGAATGTAACAGAATTTACGTAGAATTTCGTTATCCGATTTCCGTTTCACACATTTCTCTTCAGATATGAGACCTGACGGAAATTTCGGATTTGGTTTGAGGCGAATAAGGCCCGGATTTGAAATTTACGGAACGAGACATGTGAAAGATATTTTGAAATGTAAGATGATGCAAAATTTCCAATTGTTTCAGCCGATTTAGTTTAAGTTTATCAATTAAGTTAATTTAGTCACTTCAGTATGTTTTGCTGCCTTTGTTTAATATTAAATACTAGCTGAGCTGCGCGGTATCACCCGCGTATACCTCCCGTTCCTGTAGGATTTTCGGGTTAAAAACTATCCTATGTCCATTCTCTATTCAAAATAAACAAATCTTTCCTCTTCATAATATTCGTCTAAGTGTGCGCGGTTATATAGGTTGTATAGGTTACATCTTCAGAATATAGTAAATTGCTCTAGGTAGTCTATAGCCTAACTATATGTTTCGAAGATGTTATAGTATTTTAACATAATTTAAGTTTTCTTCTCTATAATATTAGTACAGCATTATAAAATATTGCTCTAAAGCCTAAATTAAGTAAATGTGAGTAGTAACTAGTACCTTAAACAATCTAGCCAGTTAGGTAATGTTAAACCTTTACCAAAATTGGTAGTACAATGCTCTCGTGGAAATGCCAAAGGGATTACCCTTTAAATACATGTTAGGGACTATTGCGTGTTTGAAGTTCCTAAAATTTCCCCAGTCAACCGTAAAATGGAACAATGGGCGCAAATCATGTAAGCCCGAGGGACACATGACATACAATATCATTGATTTTTATTTTCGGTCATCCTTTTTTTTGATTTGATTGCTCATTGATAGGTATGTAAATGTTCTTATGCATGTTATAGTTACCGTTTTGTTGTTAGTGTTGTTTATAATTTAAATGTTGTTAAGTAGGTTGTTATTGAATGAAAGTTAACTGATTTTTTTTTTATTTCAAAACTAAAATAATAAAAATATAATGTATATTATGTACTTTCATTTCAAATTTAAAACTTGATTAAATTGCTAAATTGTATTTTCTTGCGTAAAACACGAGTTCTTTCTATATATTCTGTATATAAATACTAATAATAAAGATCAGTCACATGACCACGCTCGCTGTAAAGTGTTCGAAACATCGGGTTAGGAATAATGTAAAATAATGTAAACCGCTTTCAAAATCCTTCAAAAATTATTATATTTAATTGCTGTATGATTACAGATACTATTTTCAAAAGCAAACAAATTTACGCCAAATTTTAAGTTTATTTCATTTTTAGCTTTATAAGTTTAAAATTCTCACCTCTGGATTCGATGTCAAAGGGCTATTGAAAATCAGCACCATTATTCTTCTAGAAGCTCTGAGGCAGCAAATTGCGTGGTATATGCGATTTCAAAATGGCCGTTATGTTATCGTTGCTGTGTCTCCTTGTTTTGAAGCCTTGGATGTTATTTATATTCTCTGTGAATTACTTTATGTACTATGAAATGTATTTATTCCTAAGAATAAAAAGTCTCAATTGTATAGGGTGTAAGCGTAAAATGTAGACAATAAAGTCTTTAAAAAACAAAGGATACTTTAAAACGTTTGCGAAATTAGTTTTTATAGAAAATTTACGCTATCGTAAATTATTACTATGCAACTGATGCAATTTTCGAAAGATTTCATTTTAATCTTTCCTAAATTCCAAATTTGTCTAACTATGGACAAATTACACAATTTTGTTTTCCTTTATTTTTTTCTTTTAATCTATATTTATAACAAAATTGATCGATTACACAATTCAAACAGTTTAATTATTATTTTTTACATTAGTACCATAAAATTTATAAAATAACCACCCTGTATAATGACATGACGTCGTTCCTAGGCCGGTCTCGCGTACATCGTTTATCAAATTCTCGTTCCCATTGCGACGAGTTATTATCGTTGTTATTTGATGCCTTTATCTCGAAAGTTCTTTCATACTGCCGTCGTGAGAAAATGTACACGTTGCATGAATTTAATGATTAAATTTTCTTAATTTGTTGCTTTTACTCAGAATAGACAACTTTTTTAAACGGCACAGGAAAAATAACTTGAAGGGTTTGTAAGAAATAGGTTTGTATTTATAGAAAAAAAATCATAGTTTGAATTTATCGATACATATTATAAAGAGGAAAGATTTGTTTGTTTGTATTGAATAGGCTCTGAAACTACAGGACCTATTAGGATGAAATTTTGTTCAGAGATTCTTTGAAACCCCAGGAATTACATAGGATAGTTTTTATTCCGAAAATCCTACGTGAACGGGATATATGCGCGGGGGAAACCGCGGTACCCAACTGGTATTAAATAATTAATAACGGAATTTTATAATTCTAAATATGTATTCTGAACTTGAATAAGCAACAAAGTTGGATATGACGATATCTTTGATGAAATGTTTGATAATGTCTTAACAATAACTGTCTATTTAATAGAAATAGCTGTAGGTTTCTTATCTATTCTCAACGGGGTGGAGTGGGTACGAAGATGCTATTATACTCAATATCTTGAATATAATAGCATCTTATATACTCTCTATAGCTTTATTGTTCTGGTTTGTGCTTGTAATAATAATTTTAATTATTTCTAGCTCCTACCCGTTGCTTCGCTTGCGATAAACTTGGAGTATATTTGTATATCAATAAAAGATAAATAATTTATAATAAACCGCGTTTAAAATAATTTAAAAATTTCTTTTTTATTGCAATATGGAAAGTACTCGCGATAAAACAAATACAAGAAAATATTATATCAATAAAAGAATCAAAAATAAAGAAAAGCAGAATAAAAACTGTTTATAATAAATAACCATATCTTTTGGATTAATTTATTGTATACTAGCAGTGTCCCGTGTTCACCCGCATAAATCTCCTGTTCAATTAATAAATATGGAAATAGCGTGCAAAAGACTTTAATTCTATATTTTCCAACTCAGTATTGTATTACATTTTTCTATTTACAATATCTCTTTGATATACTTTATGCGTGTAAAAATCTTTAATTTTTATATATCGTTAAAACTTCGCGGATAAATTCTACGTTCACTTGTTCAAAGAATTTTAGAGGTAATAAATTTACTATAAAATATAGCCAGTTTGACTAATACAAAGGATTATTGGCTTAAAACGTCCGTTTCGCTTTGAAAATTGTAAAATTTGATCGTAAACTTTTAGTATTAAAGCTTTAGCATATTATTATCTACGATATAATTTTCGTATTTTAATAACACTAATGTAAGCAAATATCTCGGTTATGAAATAGTTTGACGAAATAAAAAATAATATTTTAGGCATTCAAAAGTTGATTAACACTGTTAGTTTTTGTAAAAAATTTAGTTTAAACAATACACATATTGATGGGACATAACGACAGAGAAAACGACTTTATTTTATACTTTGTAGTGATGATTAATTGGTATTTTTGGATGGAATCACTTTAGTTTGAAAGAAACATATTTATATTCCCAATTCCACTATAAGAGTGATAATACATTGAAGTTAGAAATAAAAAATGTGATTTCTACACAAAAACGGTCGAATAGAAAACCTCCTTTTTGGAGGTTTACAAAAGTCAATTTAATAATCTCAACATCCATTTTATACAACGACAAGAAACATAAGCTTGCAAAGTTTGAAATAAAAGTCAATTTATAGGAAACTTTCCTCCAAGCTTACTGTTTGAGTTTTTCATCCTTTCAAAGAGAAAAACTGGAGTTGTCCTTACATTCATGCACGGTGAAAGGAAGTTTTTATCTTGTATAGAAGTTTAATCTTTGAGGATATTTTTCAAGAATGAAATAGAAATGAAAAGAATATAAATACAGTAATAAAAGTTTAGATTACCATAACTTTATATTCATTATTTTTTTTCACCTGATGTTAAGCGAACAAGTGTCAGGCAGCCTATGAACATCTACAACAAAGTGTCATAGATGCCTTGCCGGCTTGAAGGAAGAGGAGGGGATAAAGAAAGAATAAATGATGGAAATTGGGAGAGGAGTAGCACAGGATGGCAGACAAATGGAATGGGAGGAATGGACATAAATGACTTAAATACTTATTCCTGAACTTATGACATGCGGGATATTAAACATTTTTAAACTAGCTTCATTCCGATGATTGTTAAATTCAGATCTATAGATGATAAAAGGTATTCTATAACCGACTTACAGAACAGAGGATCTTCTCAATTTGACTGTTTTTAAGAAAACACATTTTTCTTCTAAGTCTTCGATCAATAATACATTAAATAACGTGTAATACAAAATCGAAGCTAAATCCCGTCCAAAAGACTATATAGTTAACAACTACATTAATTCCTAGTACTTATAAATGTTTTAAAACCGTTATAAGTTTAACCTTTACATTAATGTAATTTGAAATACTAGTCAGTATATTAAAAACTTTAAACCCTTCAAGCTCACTTTTTGAGTTTGTCATCCTTTCAAAGGCTGAGTGAAAAAACTGAATGTCCTTTATATGTACGCTGAAAAGAAGTTCTAAAGACGGTTTTTGTGTGGAACGAGTTTCTTGTCATGGTACTAATTTTAATCTTGGAGGACATGTGAGCGAATGAATAATGTAGATGAAAATAGGTTCTTTCATTTACATTATACTTTCACATAGTTATTTTTTTTCCTTATTTTCTTGACGGCTCGATAGGCGTAGTGGCTCCCAATGGCTATTGTGCCAGAAGGAGTGGGTTCGACGCCCACGTGTAAAAATTATGATGTGATGAACATTGTAATTTTCTACTGTCTGGGTGTTGATAATTTATTTATTTATTGGTAATTTATTTATTATTTAAGGAAACATAGTGGCTTACAGCCATGCCAAAGCTATGCAGATGTTGATATATCTATATTATACATGTATTTACAAAAAAATATGTTATCAGTTGTCTAGTTTCCCTAGTACTAGATTTGCTTAGTTTGGGACTAGATGGCGATGTGTCAAATATCCGTGTATATTTTATTTATATTAAACCTTATTTCAGTTCTTCCTTATCCTTACTCCTTACTTATATTATAAATGCGAAATACCTCTGTCTGTATATCTGTCTCTTCTTCACGCCTAAACTAAACCGATTAGGAGGAAATTTTGTAACGATATTTGAAACCCGAGAAAGGATAAAACCAAAAGTAATAGAAATAATACAGTAATAGTTCACTTATATAGTTTTCATATATCTATACCAAGCGCAAACCGCACTATAGCTACTCCATCAATCAGCAGATACAGATGACATTTACTACGAATGCTTCTAATATTACAATCGATGATCGATCATTTAAATCATAGAATGGGACCATGACCTCATATTTGTGTCAAAGGTTCGGATCAAAAGTGACGCGAAAATTATGTCTGAAGTAATACAAAGTCCTTTCTTTTTTGTTTTTTTTTCAGTACTTCCAAATTGCTTTATAACATTCGTAAAAAGATTTAAAAACCTAAATAGTTTTTTCAATTCAGACTACTCTCCGTTAGTGATATGAAATACTTTTTATAAATAATTTTATAAAGATTTAGTTGCTTGTAAATTTTGTGTAGACCCCAACACCTTAAGGTGGATTTTAAACATACTTTCACAATAAGTAAACTGTAGTAAATATTGTAGCCTACTTAATATAATGCTACGGGAGCGACACCAGGCGGAACAGATAGTCATTAATAAGATTCGTCCCCCCGCCCTTTAATTGTATTTCCAAAAGGTCACTACCAGAACAAGAAACCCCGATTATCTGAACGCAATCAGCACGTCAGTATCAGACTTTACCTTTGAATAATTCACTATCCGACATCAATGCAGAAGCCAGACCTTTTGTCTGAATATACACGTAGTAGGTATGTGTATAGGCCGTGCCTTCCCATTGAGATGTTCAGGCTTGGAAGACAATGTGACTGTCTATAAGAAACTCTATAAAGACGTAGCACATCGATACTTATATTATAAGTATAAAAGAATATGTATGTCTCCGTACATAATACGCATAATAATCCTTGAAATTTCCCATTTCCCGTTCCCGTGGGATATCCGGGATAAAGGCTCCAAAATTCTAAATAACTGACATATTTGGGTTTCAAACAGTCTTTGTGCAACATTTCATCCAAATTGGTTCAGTTGTTTAGACAGAAGAAAAAGACAGACATAGTTACTTTTGGCTTTAATAATATTAGTAAGGTTTTAATATACTTACGGGCTTCAAAAAGGTTTTAACTACAAGGACGTTAATATTTACCTGATATTCGTTAACATTTTCCACCTGTTTTAAAATACCATATAGATTTAAATAACTTAAACGCAGTTTCTTTGTTCTTTAAGCTGCAACCTTCCTTCATTTTGAATTACTTGTCCTAAAGGTCTATCAAAACAAAAACGATTGTCTGAACGTCATCAGCAGGTTGGTATCAGAACCTTTGAATAATTCACTACCCAACAACAATGCACCCTTTTGTCTGAATATACATGTACAAGTATAGATTGCGCCTTCATTGAGGCCTCTCTAATGTCTATCATTTCTGCCACTAAACTATCCAGCATTAAATTACTACGCGGGTGAAACTGAGGCAATAATAATATACTTATGGGCTTTTAGTTCAAGGAAAATAATATTTCTGATGCTTTGAGGATTCTCTAATCTCCATAACTTATGTGAACATAGGCTACCTAGTTTTACATCACTACGCTAGGTAAAACTCTGAAGTAAAGCCAATGTTTAGAATAATATAAGCCTTCAAAAACAAGAAGATTAATATTTATTTACATATTGTCAAAAAAAATGTCAAGAGTTTTACAATACCATAAAGGTTACATTATAAACACGGTGTAAATATTTATAAACCTATAAATCCAGATTTTCTTCCGTATACTTAACTTTTCATAGACCCTTTGTATTCTACAATTTCAAGTGTAGGCTTTGTGCCATCCCATTGAGGCTTTTCTAATGTTTATCATACAGCGAGTTTGCGCTTACTAGATAAAGCCTGTTGAAGGAGCTATATAAAGACGTAACACATAATTAAATATATGGGTTTTAAGCAAGGAAAACATTAGAATGTTTTGTATTTAGGTATGCACAAAAAATATGATAATTTAAATGACACTCAGATAAAAAAGATAAAATTGAAATAATTGCACTAAGTCTAGACACGTACACAAAAATGTGCAATGTATTTAGGGAAAGGAATGTTATTGCTTAGCACAAGTTACATGATTACCTAGTTAGGAAGACAGCGCTCTACCCACAAATATTGATTGATGTAAGTGTCAAATAATACGATTTTAATTTTATGCGATTTGTAATTTTAAAGATCAATATGATAATAAGTACTGTCTTATTTAATAAATCAAAAGACAAAATACCTGCGAGGCATAAATAAAAAGCATTGAAAACACTCTTCGCTTATAAAAATAAAATTCAATAGAATTAGGTTGCCGTAAAGTGTCTATTTTCAAAGGCACTTTATCGTTAGTACATCCATTTAAAAGATCGTCTAAAAGATTTCCCAACTTACACTTATACGTTTTTCCGTTCCTTTATCTTAAGTTTTTCTTTATTTCCACAAGTCATTTATTATTTTATTACTGCGCCTTGCTCTCGTGCTATCCATCTTACTTTCGTAAATTACTTACAATTTAATCTTCTTCAATTATCCTTACATTTTGCTGGAATTGCGTTATTTTAACCAGACAGAACGGTTTAAGAGAAGTAATATATGTAATCAGTATTTTATTCAGAATTTAAAGTTGTATTATTAAAGTAATATACTAGCTCTGTCGCGTCGCTTCGCTTTCGTAATATAATTATGTCTCATAAGCTTCTCAAATAATGGTATATCTAATTAGCTCCTCGATTTCACCAGCGTATATATCCGGGTCCCATAAAGTTTTCGGTATACTATGTCTAATTTTAACCTATCCTATGTCCTGTCTAAACTATTCTATGTTATTTTTCGGGTTTCAAAGAATCTCTGTACAAAATTTCATCCAAATCGGCCCTGTTGTTTCGGACCCTATTCAATACAAACAAACAAATAAATTTTTCCTCTTTATAATATTAGTTTAGATAGGTACATAAAGATTTCAAATCGGACTAATTTTTCTTAAAATTAGCGCTTTCAAACAAACTATTCACCTATATTATTACTATATATATGTATGAAAGTAGATATATTTATTATATCTTCATAAGAGTAACGGAGGGCTTTAAAAGCTACATATAGTTGAGCATGTGAAGCCGTCAATTATGAAGGTGATCTTTCCCCATTCGTGTCAGATCACCATGCTATCGAATTATAAGTGTGTGTGTGAGTGCACATGTATTTACTTATATTATATTTGTACACATATTTAGTAGTACTAGGCATAACTATTAACTGTAGAAATTTTGATATATTAATCATCGTTTTAAACTGTATATTCTCTATCATTTGAGAGGACAACGTCTACCCTCAGACACTGTACGTATTTACGAACGAGTATAATCTTAAAAAAGTATAAATCGCGCGTTAAACATAAAATAAAATTCAAAATCACTGTGTTATTTTGTATACATATAAAGTTATTGTACTATTTAGTGAGCGCTCACGTGAAGTAAACTGGAATAATATGTATAATGGACCGTTTTAATGAACTTTACTTAAGGCCAAAGTTAATATTGAGGCAGCCTTGATTGCTTTCTTCAATGGGACAATTCCCTTTTTATGAGCTGTCTTAGAATGGATCATTATTAACCCCAAGGGCAACTATATCGTTAATCATCGCTAACTAAAATAACTAACATATTTACTTTGTCGAACGTAAATGATAGATAAATTGTCATAAAATGAACATTTATTACGATGTTAATAACACATTATATTCATGGTCAACACAAAGATCTATGGACAGTTATGGTCTTATACATAAAAAGTTATATACTATAGCACTGATAATGCTAGGTATCCACACGTCTACATTGTATAGCATATAGCAACGAACTTTCCCTTGCTTTTAAGTATAATATAATCTTTTTTGAAAACACATAGGAACTCTATAGAATAAATTATTTCAATCTACAATGTTCATCACAAATAAATTTTCTATTTGTGGGAAATGAACCTACACTCTCTCGGGCGATAGACCATTGCTATATCCACTACGTCAATTGGGTCGTCAATCAATATCACTATTGTTTGAGATTGTTTAACAAGTTTAGTTCCAATTTACCGCGGTTCAGCTAACCTAACTTTAATTTACTTCATTTCAAACTTTTTAGTGTTATAATCTTAACTTCGTTAGAAATTGTCGCCGTTTTAAATAAAGAACATCGTTACTCGCTTAGGACAAGTAAATTATTAACAAATGTTTTTATTTGAGATTTTGATTTCCAAATTTGTTTTGAAAATGGAATCAATCTTTCCCCGATATTAATGGCACAACACACAGGATTTTAAAAAACAAAAGCTCCTGGACATGACATTTTTCATAAAGGGTGTGTGATATATAGGTAAAATTTTATCAATTGTGAGATATCCATTAATTGAGATATATGTAACAAAAGGCTACTGCTGAATAAACTGCGTTTCGTTATTTCATGTCTTAAATAAAGAAATATATTTACTAGCTGAGCTCCGTGGTTTCTTCCCTGTAGGATTTTCAGGATAAAAATCTTATGTCCTTCCTCGGGTTTCAATAAATCTCTGTACAAAATTACATCCAAATCAGTCCAGTAGATTCGGAGCCTTTTTAATACAAACGAATCTTTCCTCTTCATAATAATTGTATAGATAAAAGATGAAAGTTTCATTAAAATAAAGTTATTCATTATAAAGTTTTTTATTAAACAGATATACTAAAACCCAGCCTCACTAACAAACATAATGTTAGTTCTTAAAAATTTATTAGTGTTACCAGATTAAGCCGAGATTCTAATTATGTATACAGGCAACGATTTTCTTTTTAGCAGCTGAGCCACGAAAATGGCGACGGAATCAAATTATATAATCATCTCAGAGCAGACGCTCAGTCCATTATTGTAGCTTAGGAGATGAGGGTAGGATTTAATATAATTTTTATAAGTTTTACGATAAAATTGTCTCTCACATACGAAGAGACGGAAAATAAATAACTTTCTAAAGTTAAGTAATAGCGGTTCATACGCGTGTTATTTTCTTATTATTTGTTCTTAAATGTTAAAATCTTACTTACTTACTTACTTACTCCGCTGGCGCAGCGACCCAAAGTGAGTCTTGGCCTCCGATACAAGAGAACGCCATCGGTCCCGGTCTTGTTAAAATCTGCTCATCTTATTTTTATATTAATAGTATATAGCGTAACACATTCATGTACAAACAAACATACACGCACACACTTTTATATTTACACGTATATATTTACATGAAATAGAATAGATATAGAAGACGATTATTTTTAGCACAGTAAAACGTTAGTTAAATAAATATGTCTGTGGGGTTTTGGCGCTGCTTGCTATGTTACAAGCTTTCAACTGAGTTCGGCAGCAGAGACGCATCTGACTGCATCACATACTCTTTCATATCATTAATCTTCAACGCATATACTCCATAACGTGACACCTTATCTTTATTCCATGAAAACGTTGAGTTGAAGTTCAATGAAAACGTTCAGCGTCTCTCAGACCAAGACCTATACGTAAACAACGTTAGATGGTATCCGCTAGGTGTATTAACACCCGTAATTTCCACCTGGAAGCCTGACTGAAATGTAAATGTCACTTTTGTTAACTCTCTTAAAGAGCGGGTTAATATTCTTTGCAAATGGCAAGTTTGAACAAGGCTTTACTTCATCAAATGTCTGGATTTTAAAGCAATTGTCTGTATGTATAATGCTAAATAATATGTTTCACAATTCTATGGAATAAGTATCCTTGATAAAAAAAATGAAAATACGTTTATTCTCCAACTAGCTGTTCCGCTCGGCTTCACTCCCGTAGCATGATGTTATATAACAAATTTTACTCGTAGATAATGTAGTTGTAAATGGAAGTAGTTTTTGAACATATTCAATACAAACAAACAAAGTTTTTCTCTTTATATTATTAGCGTAGATACCAGTTTAATACAGAAAACCCAAAACATGAATTTAGGACTAAAAGTATTTTTTAAAGAATTAATTTTTTTAACAGATTTTAAACGCGATTTGTTATACATTATTATTTAACCCGACATTTCGAACACTTTAGCGAGCGTGGTCATATGTGACTGAGGTGTAGTATTTTGTTTTTTATTCTATCGAGAATTTGATATTAAGTAAAAATTTGGTAAACGCGGTAATTTGATTATGTACATGTATAATAAAGCGTGTTTAATCTGCGGAAGAAATATTATTCTTCACCGCAAGCTGTAATATAAAGCCGCAAGCCTAATTTCCACCTGGAAACCGGATTGAAATGTAAATGTTACTTTTGTTAACTCTCTAAAAGAGCGGATTATGTGCTTTGGAAATGACTTTGAAACGGGTTAATTTCCGCAAACGTATACAAATATACCATGTTCGTATTACGTTCATAAAATGTTTATCAGTGCTTTCCATTTAATAAACATTGCCCTCTTGGTACTGATTTGAAATGAGAAACAGCGAAATTTCTGGGAATATTATAATACTAGCTTTCCGCCCGCGGCTTCGCACGCGTGGGCTACTAATTTCTGTATTTTTAGAGGAGCACAAAAGTTTAAAAAAATTACGGTCGCAGGACCAGCGATAGTCTATAGTTTTATAAATAATTTTCTATGGAAATAGGCTTGACCAAATTCTCACAGAGCGCGCACCTCTTTAAAAATACGGAAAATTGTAGCCCACGCGAGTGAAGCCGCGGGCAGAGAGTTAGTTAATTTTTGAAGGTTTTTGAGGATTCATTGAGTGTTTCAACGTCTTAATCTATACGTTAAGAGTATAAAAAGGCATGTCCGCAACTCAACCAAAATCTCACATTGTCACGTGGTATGACATTTTCACGACTTTAGAAGCGTATATCTCAAAAAATATT
>LQNK01000399.1:63787-101298 GCA_001586405.1 Phoebis sennae
AGTACAAATTGTTCAATTTCCCACACAATAGTGCAGCTGTATTGTGTGCAATACAATTAAATGTTCGCTAGAATGGTGCGTGGTTGGAGTGCTTCCATTTATTACATTTTTAACTGACTTCCAAGACGACGGTTCTCAATTCTAGGGTGTGTTTCTGAACGTGCTTTCGCCGTGAACTGTTTTTTGTACCGATTTTGATAATACAATTTTTTTTTAACTGCGAAATCTTGATAAATTTTAAATAAAACCGGCTTCGTATAGAAAAAATATTTTGTACTTTTTAGTGTGAAGAGCCAGTTATATTTTTTTGTAAAATTAGGTACTCTGTATCTCTATCTCTGTATCTCTGAGCCATAGACCTTTTTGCCTCTTAAAAATAGTATGCTTTCTGTTGATTTTTTGTAATAGTCTTAAGTTAAGAGACAAATAAATTATTTTATTATTATTACTGTACAATTTTTCATTTCCTATTGCATAGCAGTTATCCCAAATAACACATCGGGTTTTTCATTACAAAATTTCTATCGGCTCAAAAATTACGCGGGTGAAACCGCGGGGTTTGCTAGTTATTCATTTTTGGGCGCTAAACAAAAATTCTTGTTCATCACTACATAGTATAAAACAAAGTCGCTTTTTCTGTCATGTGTCATGTTGTATGTCCCTATGAACGCTCAAATCTTTAAAACTACGCAACGGATTTGGATGCGGTTTTTTTTTATAGTAACTCATGAGGAAGGTTTTTATCAGCATTGCACCCGTGCGAAGCCGGGGCGGGTCGCTAGTTTTATTATATTTAATACTTTAAAGTGCAGGCCTTTCATTCCAATCAAAATGTTATTTTGTAAAATGCCTTCCGAATGTAAAATTAATTTGATAGGATAAAGAAATAATACTTTCATCAATGATATTGAATTATTTTGTCAGTTAAAAAGTATGATAAACTTCTTAAAAAAATGCAAAGTAATATACTGTATAAGCAGTTCAACAAATATTTTCCATTATATGAAAAAATACGTTTTTTAACCTTTAAACTGCTGATGTGGGGGCCTCTCAGGCCTCGAGAAAATGAGATTATAAAGTAACACGTTTCCCTTACGCCTATTTCCTAGAACCTTCGAGTTTCATCACTCTAGAGCTGTTAGGTTGTAAACAGCATGCATGAGTACACGTATTTTCGCGCGATTTGTGTAAGATGTTAAATTTTGAAATTTTGGCCTCTTAGACCCTACCTCCGTAACTACGTAACTTTTTTGTACATAGTTTTGATATAGATTTTCCCACTTTTTGTTAGCTTTTGCGATATGGTATTCAATACATCGAACAAAATATCCATCGGGAAAAATAAAAATATGTATAAATCGATTCATAGAAGAACCGTTCCAAAACAACAATTTTGAGACATTCGTGATTTCGTAGCTAGAACGTAGGGATGTCATTTTATTTGACATACTTATATATAAAAATTCTTTTATTTTTATGCGGTTTCTTAAGCTTAACCTGAATCTGCGTATTCAAATCCTCACGTTCAATTTGACCCACATCCCCGTGTTCGATTGAAATTTGCATACATATTTAACTGTATGACGGATCCGGTAGGCTCCACACAGGAACTCAGTAAAACGTAACCCCATTGTATTAGGGCTGGTTTGTTTGTCCGGGTAAATACGTTAATAATAAAATTATTTATATTTGTTTACATAAGATATAAGTGTTTTACTTAGTTTGGGATCCATTCTCTTCGATTAGTATTAATGACAACCTATGTATATCTATAAAGCATGTTTTCTATAGTGTAAGCTTTTTTTATACTGATGTTATTTAACTTTCTCTTGAAAAAAAATTATTTCATTTCATTTAGGTTTTTACCACAAACATGATGTAGGTGTTTTTAATGTTCGACTGCCTCGTTGATCTAGTGGTTGTATTTTTAGGTAAAGTTTCGGATTTGAATCTTTGGTAGAGCTAAAAAATAATGTTGAGATTTTCTGATAAAAAATCTCGATAACAGCTCTAAGATAGGAAGTTGGCGGTGTTGGCACACACCTTGCCTCGATGAGCACGTAAAGCCGTGTCGGTCTGCCGTTCCATCGCTGAGACTGAAGGAATAGAGGGAGCACCTGTGTTTGCACATAAACTTGTGCAATATAATATCTCTCGCATAATTGTATTGTCTTTGTAGAAATTGGCCGCCGTGGCCGAAACTCGGTCAGGAGGTAGGTTTTTTGATGTGGATGTCAAAATTAATACGAGTGTCACATGTCTCGCCATAGATATGGCGTGCAATTTTAATTACAATATTATTAAATAATATTGAAATAGATTGAAGCAATTTCTTAAAAACTTCTTCAAAAAATATTAAAGAAATAGAGGCAGTTTGTTGTTTGAATAATTGCGTGGGCCGGAATGAAAACTGTACAGGAAATACAGTATCCGTGTTTATGAAATACGGTTTTAACTTCATGATATTTATATTTTTTCAATTAGTGTTTCTATACCTAAATACACATATACTTGTAATTATCATACATTTAAGTGGGGTCAATTATTCTTGTAAAGTGCAACGTCACAACGATTGCAAACCAGTGGCGAGCCAAAAATGTATGACATACGAAACAGGATAAAACGAATAAAATAAAGTTGTTTTTAATTTATTAAGATTTGACAATTTAAAAAATATATTTTTTAAAAAAATTTAACTCATTGACAACTTAATCCGAACAACCACTGCAATCACTCACACTTATTTTTACCCGACTACGACAGAAGGAGGGTAAAGTTTTTTGAGCATGTATACAATGCATGTTTGTTTTCCATTTTCTTGACACGCCCTAAAGCCCAAAGAGAGAGTCACAATTGAGATATTGTTGAATTTGTAGTAGTTAAATCAAAAAAGTGAAGGGATTAATTTATTCATAGATAATTATTATTTAAGCTTGATCGATATGTAAGAAATATATTTCTTTTTATCAAATGAAGTCGTATGTAAATAAACTATCAATTCTCCGGAGAATCCCCATTGATGTCCATTCCAAGGCTATGTTTACAGAAAGCTTAGACAAACAAGCTTCACGCCAGAAATGATTATAAGCGGTTATATTTAGTACGGATGGTTAATATTTCAAGGCCCCGACTTATCACTGTTATATCGTACATCTATGAAATTGGAATATGGACATTTTTACGGCTATTAAAGGGGACAATAATTATTTTTAAGACCAAATAAAAATAATAAACTAGCCTATTAAAACCGTAGGAGTAACCTGAAATTTTAAAATATAATTAAACGAAAAATAAGTAATAAGTAAAAAATTTTATGAGTAAAAGTACTCGGATGATGTAAGTAAAAGGTTCATTAATTATTTTTTTAACTCTCAGCATCAGTTTTGATGAATCTCGTAATTAAGCCTTAATCTAAATCTACATTTTTATATCATAAATTATAATTCAACCAATAAAATTTGGATGAAATTTTGTATAAAGATTGTCTTAAACCCGAGAAAGGACATAAGATTGCTTCTATCTCAAAAATCCCACGGGTACGTCAAAAATAATATGCGGGTAAAACCGCGGGCACAGCTAGTTTGTAATATAATAAACTAACGCTATATCTATTTCTATTTTATCAATACAATAGGAATGTTTTGTGTAACAAGGTGAGGAATCACTATTAAATTTAATCAGTCTACTGTGAGTCCAATTAATTCTACGCATTTGAGTAGAAGGCAATAATGAATGTGATATATTGAAATACAATTGTTATTACTAACTAATAAGCAACAAATACAATTCAACAATTGTAATTTTTTCGTTCTTCATATATAAATCCATTTTAAAAAAGTTATTTTTTTCAACAATTTCTGATGACGTACTTACTATTTACCTCTTTTCTCATAAAATCTGTAGAAGGTGCGGCCAAAAATGTGGTGACTTTAGTGTAATGTAATCAAGAGTGTGCAAAATGGACAAAAAGGAAGTAGACTCGGACGAAGCCGGGCGAGTGTGTGGGCAAGTGCAAAAGTCGGATTCATCGACGGATCTGACGAGAGATCTGTCGTTCGAGGAGTTGAGGAACAAGTTCGATACTAGCGCCACGTTCAGGCGTGAGATTGCGTCGAAACCGTCGACGCACGGCAGCGCCACAAGGCAACTTGTTAGCGGGAAAATCTTCAAGAAGTGCAAGAGTGCCACGTTTCAGATAGATGGCGCTACGTATACTATAGGTGAGGTTGGGATGCTGAAATAATGTATGGTCACTAGATGTAGCGGAGAATAAATAAGAAATATCTATTTCATTTGTTAGAATGTTAACGATCAATGAAATTTAATTTAATTCCTTAGTATTTTAACCACGTAGCTACATGGTTCAAAAACGAGTAGCTGGTATAAATTCAATGATAATTGTTATAAGTGTAACTGTTATAATTCTTTCTTAATATTCAAATCTCTTTATTTAAATATTCATTTCGAATCTTTTAAGTGCATATCGTTGTTGAAAAATATTAACTGTTATATTTATTTTTTCAGGTAAATACCACAATTCTATTAGTTCAAGGCAACCGTAAGTAGACAAAAATATGTAATTTTACCCCTATTATACCATACCTATTTAAAAGTGCATATAGTATGTACGTAATTTTATAGTATTATGATAAAAATATGGCCAACAGTGCTATTTTATAGAATTCATCAATATTTTCGCTTTTTTACATGAATTCAAATTCCAATAACTTTTGACTTAGCATAATTTACAACTTTTCTTGATACAACTTTAGCAATTAAGGACTTAATTGAGTTGTAAAACTTTAATATACTTAGAACTAAATTAATTAATGTAAAACTACTTACATCAAGTAAAAAAAACTTGTAAGTATTTAATTGAAGGAATAATTGTTAATAATATTACGTTAAAACTTTTATGGATAAGCTTGTATTGAATGTTTATCAATATTCAAAACATTGCTCTTTATTTTAATGACTTGTAAAACTTTAATGAATTTCATAAAGCATTAAAAATAACACTATTTTTCATTATTTTTATGCGAGGCAAGTTGGACACAATCACGAAGGTATCCGTACCAGACCACCCGGAATATATTTTTTTAGTATTTATTTTTATAACGGGATTACTATAATTATATTATAACCTTTTAACTAACTAGAAATATATATTGTTCGATTCCTACCTTTAATAAATGCAATATACAATCGCAATTACATATCTTAATTACTAGTTACGCTATGCATCTTTTCTAAAAGTCACGGGATGTCACAGCTAGCCTTCAGTAATAACTAATTCTCTTTACATACCATTATTAAAATTCAAAACGGCATTCCAACATGGGCAGTGAACACGTTCAAACGAGGAATCGTCCTTTAATAATTAAGCTTTGTACACCAGTCAGCTGTAATTCAGTCACGTGATGTAATTAGCCATTTAAACAGGACTCATTGTTACGTGTTGTTCACATTGCAACATTTGTCTAAGAGAAAAAGTTGGGTTTCAAAACTAAGTAAGCATACGCTGGGATGAATAGTTTATGTTTCTCCAGGTGAACTGTCTTGTGAATATTTTAACTAAATTCACGTAATCATTTTTCTATTGAGTAACAAACGTTTAAAAGGATAGTAAAGAAATTTTTTTTATGCTTGCACCTTAGGCAGGTTACGAGGCTTCAAAAAATAACTAATTCCTTTTAAAGCTCGCTATTTAAAATGTCACTGAGACATGGACTGTGAACACGTTCAAACGAGGAATCGTCCTTTAATAATTAAGCTTTGTACATCAGTCAGCTGTAATTCAGTCACGTGATGTAATTATGCCATTTGTACTGGACTCATTGTTACGTGTGTACTTTGTGAAACCTTTGTCTTTATCACTAGTTCTTTATTACTATAAATTTACATAAACGAATAATTATAAAATGCATGTATACTCCAGATTTTTAATTTTATATTTTTCCTCAATGCATTCAACAGATTTTGGGGCATTAAGTTATAAATATCTGCGTATATTATTTAATTTAAATAATTACATTTTGTAAACATATATACATTCCATTAATATTATGTATCATTTTTTACGATGAAAAGGAGGTAAGGCTAAGGCTTTATTTACATGGGCAAACAAGATTGAATCGTCTAAATTATTTAGCATTATATATCAGTCACCTGTAATTCGGTCACGGGATTTAACTCGACTCATTGTTACATGTTTTTAACTTTGGCCTAGAGAAAAGATTGCATCTCCAAACTAGCTCTAAATTCAGAAATTCTGATATTATACAGAGAAGAAATATACCGAGACTATTAAAAGTGCGTAAAAATAGTAGTAATGACATCGAGGTCTCTGCATCAGCATAGCAATTAACAATATTACCAAAAGTATGTATGAAGACATCTTCATACACACTATAAACATTTGATTTTCGTATTAATTAGCTGCGGCTTTTTCTGTTATTGAATAAAGAACGGTGAAAAAATAAAATTTAGACCTTGGAAAAAAGTTAATGTCCTGTAATTTTTTGACGATAATAATAAAGAGGTTGAGAAAACCCACGAAACATCTAAAGATATGAAAATATCCATGTATTTTTCAGAGATAATGTAAATTTCGTAGCAAGGTGTTAAAACGTCTAGACATAATAAAAGTTGATACTTTGCGGAAATTTTAAACTATTTAACTAGATCTTGTTATAGACAATGTTCATTTTGGCTGATATAAATATTATACAGCTATATTTAAATAGTTATATTATGCAATTGTGTAAAAATTAAGAACGAAATTTTCCAAAACAATTCATTGTAACGGTTAAAAATATACCATTAAAATCTTTTTCACACTAATTCCACATTTATTTATAAACTTTATTTAATTTACAACTGGCTTCGAAAAATCATCATCACATAGTCCGGTATTGGAAATTTAACTGTATATTTTGTACCTTTCATCTGATAATAATCGTTATATCAAATCCATTATTGGTAAAGCTCAAAATGGTAGGTATATTAAGTTAGGAATGGTATGAAGTCACTCGCAGTCATTCATAGAATATAGTCGATACACTGAGAGGTCCTACATTTCTATTCGCTCCTGATCCTGTCCTATAATCCAATCAAAATGCTAACGCATATAGATTGCTTGTATTTCAGGACAACTATTTGAACCCCGAATTGCTACTTTTCCTGAATAACAAATAATGTCAATCTTAACAAATATAATTTGATTTAATTAAGGTTATAAATATTCGCTAAATATATCATAATTACATTAAATAAATATATAATATATTAAATTATTATTCTTAATGACATTTTATTTGAACGGATGCTAAAACTTTGAAAAATTAAACCAGAAGAATCAACAAATATTACTGTAAACAGCGGATTGAATCTACACCCTTCGATGCCATAGACCATTGCCACTCCTGCTGCGCCAATCGGCTCGTCAATAATACGTATCATATCCTACATTACAGATTTAATTATCATCCCACCAATGCCATTGTAAACTTCAATATTTCATAATATTTACGGATTACGAGGAAAGTCTCAAATTGAGATCGATGCTCGACAGTAATGTCCTTATCCATCATTTTGTAAGACCACTCAAATATTTTCTATTGTAGTATGGATTCTATCACGCTACGATTTAACAATAGGATTACAGTTTAGAATATTATGGTGTTTAAAATCTTATGAATACGTTTAGATATTTTATCGACTTTTTATATATGTAAACTTGTTATACCGTTGTTATACTTGACTAGTTTTTATTATCTTAATTTTTTATATTGTAAATTAAAAGACCGAATGAGCGAATGGAAAGCCAATTTTACAAATAACAAGACGTGGAAATAAGTGGAAGTAGACACAATTTTTAAAACAGTCATGAGGACAATTGTCTTCTCAGTCATCCGGATTACTGTAAAGTGTTCGAAGTGCCGGGTTAATATTTATGTATATATATTAAGCCGCGTTTAAAAAAGTATTTTTTTTTTATTTAATTTCAATGTACTGCTTAGTGAACACATCAGAAACATATCATTCATTTAATTAATAAAATTGTCATAATAAAATATTACATTTCTGTGGAATAATAAAAGAATTTTCCCTTTTCTGTATATAATATATTTGAGGATAACTAAATAATTGATTTACGTATTAGATAATTACAAATGGTTGAGGATTTTTGTTGTGAAAACATCATTAAATTGTAGGTACCGTGTTTGCCTTTCCCATTATTAAGCGTAAATAAAAATACCAAAATCATGTAAACGAAGGCAAATATTATTTAATATTTCAAGGCTTCCTGTAACATGAACGGTAAATATTTTGAGTATACATTATTAAATACTTAGTGAGCTTAAATTAAATAGATTTGGATACTAATACTACCGTATTTTTGTTTAACTTGATCTTGTTGCATGAAATTTGTATTTTAATAATATAAAGATATGTGAATATGAACCATAAGTATACGTACGAAATATTTTTTTTTGTTATTACAGGCAAGCGAAGCACGCGGTTCTATTAACGTTAAGGGACTGACCGCAGCCCATGAACATCTACAACATGAAAGTGTCGCAAATGTATCTCTGGATTGAAGGAAGGAAAGAGGATTAATGTGGGAAAAGAGTATGAGAGACGAATGTGATGAGAATACATTAAAAACTTTGCTGAATTTGGGTCAAGATTAAAGCGTTGTTTAAATGTCTGAAACTATATTTTACTTATTTCTAGCTTTCCCGCACGACTTCCCTCTATGTTCTTCAGGGACAACGTTGGATTCCAATACAATATTTTTTCATATCGATCCAGTAGTTTTGGAGCCTATTCAATCAAACGAACAAACAAAAAAACAAATCTTTCCACTTTATAATATTAGTAATAGATGATTTGTTTCAAAGGTTCAAGAACCTCATAAGAACAATAAACTAATTGTATTCGATTGGGTCTGTACACCATTAAGCGTCATTTGAAGTTGCTCCTTGTTAATAAATCAAAGACTAAGTTCTTAATTGGCCGAATTCGGGAGAATAGGGAAGGCGAGAACTCCGATTGAAATATTTGTATGCGAAAGTGCTTGTGATTTTACTCACGATCCATGCGTAGGAAAAAATATACTGAAGGTTTGTTTGTATTGTCCTTTTTTAGATCGATTATTGCAGAGATTCTACAAGTTTATATATTGAAAAAATGGACATAGTATTAAAAGGAAGCTCTACGGTTTCACTCGCTTATACCTCCCGTTCCCGTAAGATTTTCGGGTTAAAAACTATCCTTTGTCCTTTCTCGGGTTTCAAAGAATTTCTGTCCAAAAGTTCATCCAAAGCAATCCAATAGTTTCGGAGATACAAACAAACAAATATTTCCTCTTTATAGTATAGACATGTTTTTTTTTTTTTTATAAACACAATGTCGTGTTTGCCAGGCATACCGGCGTACAATATTTAAAATAATAGAATATTACAATTAAATTTAAGCGTAACTATTATAATATAAATTAAATTAACTTATAATTTGAACTTATAATTTGTTACTTATAATTTGAACAAATAGCTTGTTCCACGTATTGATGAAAGTTCCTAGTTTTCTTCAATGTATGAAAATTAGAAAAAAACAATTAGAAAATTCTATAGAAAACTAGCTACTCTTTAATTTATTAAAATTGAAAAATAACTAGAAATTTCTACGGAACTTTAACTACTTTTTTGTTTGGTAAAAACTTTAACCAAAAGTTACTCTTATAATTCTCTTTTATTTATGCGTACATGTATATATTTGTCCGTCTACATTCAGGTTAAAAGGCACTGAGCCAAAACCGCGTTTCGGAGCGCTATTCCGACCTCATGGTTAACCAACACAATAGGAAAGCCGCAAACTACGCATGGGCAGGTTACTTCATATGTATGTTTGTGTATTGGAGGGAATGTTACGGTTAACAATTTGTACTTTAAGCCAATTCGCTAGAACATTTTGTAGTAATACTAAGTTCTAGTCTTTTACACCTCTTAATTTTTGTAGTTACATGTAATGAAATTTATTATTACGACTTATAAGTTATACTTATATACATTAAGCTGATTTTCACGAAATCGTCCATTAAAACTTATGACAGTGTTTAACTAACATTAGACACCCATTAATTTACATAAATGAGTATATTGTTTAAAGACAATTCAAAACATATAGGTTTAGAAGCATTGAACCATTTTTTGTGTTTTTTTCTGTTTACGAAATTTCATAAAAAAAAGATCATGAATGATAGGATTACAAACTAACGTATGGTGCTGTATGGTACTGTATTCACAAACTAGGTCCTTACTCAGCATGCAAAGGCCTGAAGCTTTGCAGCGCCGATTTTCAGTAACTCCTTGTAATTAGAGACTCGTTTAGAATTATTAGAGCAAAAGAAAAATAACCCTTTGGTAAAAACAATATTAAAACTTCACACTGTTGCACGTTTACCGGCTTGCGAAGCGCCAATTCGACCCCTTGGTTAACCCACACAATAGAAAAGCCGCAAACTACGCAAGTTACATATTATAGTTGTTAGTATTCCGAACACAATGCTACGCTAATTTAAAGCTTTCCTGCAGTTTCCTCAAAGATTCTTTTGGTTTTTGTTTGATTTGAAACACAAAGCCATTTTATTAAACATAGCAGTTACAATTAAATTTACTCTATAGTTTTGCACGTAAACTTATAAAACTATATTTAGATTAAAAGGCGTTGATTTTACAATACAATTAGTTTGCAGTTTAAATTTCCTTTTAAATTTAAAAAATATATACAAGATAAACTACGCACATCCGATGCGTATCTATACATATAATAAAACAGTAACCGAACCATTTCTGTACATTGAATATTTTTCAAAAAGAGTAATTGGTATGCAATATGTATGTTCTATAGATACCAAAACCATAGTTAGAATTTTTTTTTCTGTTTGTCTGTTTGTCTGTTTGCCTGTTTATCTGTTTGTCTGTTTGTCTGTTTGTCTGTTTGTCTGTTTATCTGTTTGTATGTTCGTCAATCACGTAATAACCACTAGGCAGATTTTGATAAAATTTCATATGTTAATAGACCATAGTTAGGTGCAACTTATAGGCTACATTTCGTTTGAAAAAATATTTTTAGGGGTGGCTTCCCATACATGTAAACGGAGGGTAAAAAAATAAATATGCGAGTACATCATTAAATGAGATGTCATTGGATAGGTCTTTAAAAATGAAATGGAGCTTTCTAAATGCGTTTTTTGCTTAAGTAAATATTTTTTGAGATATACGCTTCTAAAGTCGTAAAAATGTCATACCACGTGCCAATGTGAGATTTTGGTTGAGTTGCGGACATGCATTTTTATACTCTTAACGTATAGATTAAGACGTCACAAAAACTCAATAAATTATTAAAAATCTTCAAAAAATAACAAACTCTCCGCCCGCGGCTTCGCTCGCGTGGGCTACAATTTTCTGTATTTTGAAGAGGCGCGCGCAGTGTGAGTTTTGGTCAAACCTATTTCCATAGAAAATTATAACAAAAACTATAGACATTCGCATATATCAGCGGCCTTGCGACCGTAATTTTTTTAAACTTTTGTTGTGCGCTTCTTAAAATACAGAAATTAGTAACCCACGCGTGCGAAGCCGCGGGCGGAAAGCTAGTTTAATAATAAAAATAGGTTTTTAATTTAGTTCTTTTATAATATTAAAAATGTTGGATGTTTATTTTTTTTTTCAAATAACGCCGCAACTACAAAACTTATTTTGATGGAATTTCGTTTATGGATAGGATATTATTATATGGATAGGATGCTATCTTGATAGGAAATTTGTATTTTTTTAAAACCCCTTTTTAAATATGATACCTATTCAAGTCGCCACCCGTGACCTCGCTGTAAAGTTTTCGAAACGTCGGGTTAACGTTATATAAAAAAATTGGGTAAATTACACCCAAAAACCAAAAAGTACCTATTCAATTCAAAATGCAACAAAGTAAACGAAAATAAATTCTCACTTCCCAATTAAACAACCGTAAAGACTTGCTATGTTTTTGCAAACACGTTACCGAAACAATGGTTTCGTTCGTATACAACCCTTGATATGTAAAAGCTATTGTCTGCCATCTTTTGTTAAGCTCACAAACGACTACGATTCTCGACTGAGGCACCTTCCTTATCATGTACATTTTTTAGGTCATCTATGGTCATCATTCTATGTCTACGTCATCATTTATTTATTTTAAATCAGCCGACAATCACACTGTGCTTAAATTGTAAAAAATTGAAGCTTAGTTAATAAGAGAAATTATTTACAGGTTAACACTACATGCTTAAATAGTAACGGTTATTTTTTAAAAATCGTGAATTAATATCAAATCTATTTCACATAATTAAAATAAAATAGTAACTAGACCATTTCTATACATTGAATGAATTGAATGTGGCTATATATGGAGCGCTCTATTAAACTCTGCAAGGAATACATCAAGTTACTAATAACCCTATATACATACAATAAAGCATTATTTTACATAAAAAAAGACGCACAGGAAAGGGACCAAGCAAGAAAGTAAAAAAATATTTTTTTAAATGTGAAAAAATTCCTCTCTCTTTCGGGATACATTTAATTCCTAACTTGTCTCTTTTGGGATACTTTAAATTGCTACTTTAGCCCTAATGAACAAGGAAACATAAATTTGCTATATTTTCGCAAGAGCATGTATGAACAATGCACGTGTTCTAGTATACAACTGTAAATATACAGGCAGCCTTTGTCTCGTCTTTTGTTAACCATTGAATGACTACGATTATAACTAGGCAAGTTTTCAATGAGCTTCAATGGGCTTTCACCTTTATCTTTCTTCGTGATAATGCTAAGCGTTCACATATTGATCTGTTACATGGATTCATTATTTATACAGAAAATGCAAATAATTAATATAGTGTGATATTGATTAATAATAATAATAGCTCCATCGACGAATTCCGGTTCAGGGTGCCATTTCAAGAGAAAGTAATCTCTGCAAGAGATATTGTAGTACACAAATGTTGTAATTATCAGTGGAATCTCTATTCCTCTAGTCTCTTCTTCAAGCCTTAACCACGGCACCGATTTCGATGAAATTTTGTATAGAGATTGTTTGCAGTCTGAGTCCTTTATATAGCTCTTATCCTGGAAATCCCACGGGAATGGGAGATATACGAGGGTGCAACCGCAAAGTACAGGTGGTTTGTTTTAAAAATAATATAATGTTTTTTCTTTCAATATTTATCTATCTATCTAACTACCTTTTTTACGTGGCTTCACTCCCGTAGCGTAATATTATCAGGCCTAGAGCCTTCCTTAATCCCAATTCGCCTTCTAACATACACTTATTTTTTCAAGTCGGTCTAGTAGTTCCTATGATTAGCGCGTTCAATAAAAGAAACAAACACATTTAAGCTTTATTAGTAGAGATAAACAATCCCACTTACTTGCGCCTTAACTTTTTATAAAATTACATTAACAAATCAAAAATGAAAATAAAAGTAAACTACAAAGAATGTTAAAAGTGAAAATTTGAATGTTTGAATGTTTCTATGTCGAACGCATGGATCGGATTTTGATGAAATTCGGTATACGGCTATGGTATTAGCTAGTATTAGGTGATAGTATATTCTTTCATGGTATTTTATTGATCAATAGACCCTAGTAAATAAAAGAACCTGAATTTAACGTGAGTAACACCGCAGGTGGAAGCTAGTATTCTAAAAGTCCCCAAAATAATCGATGTTAACTGACCTATGCTTCAACTAATTATGTTTGTATTGCGGTGTTTATTCGGTAATGTAGGGTAAACAGGGTGTATCCATTTAAATTTGTTTTTCGATTCGGTTACTCTTTTTATGGGTAAGTGAAATCGTTTTTCCTTTATCCGTAATGATATATTTCATTAAATTTTTTATTACACAAAGAAAGGATACTACAAGAAAAGGTATAGAAGTGAGTACAAGTGGCGGTCCTATTTAAGTTTAAGTATTGCAAATTATTTAAAGTTTTCCTGATAATAAAATATGAAAAAGTACGCCTTAAGATAATAAACCAATTATTAAAACTGGTGCTGAAATAGTTCTAGCACAACTTTTTAGAAGCATTAGTGAGAAATAAAATAAGAAGTGAAGATTTTTTTATTTGGAAGGTAATAAGATTTATTTTTATTAAAAAAGGCATATCAAATATAATACGCTATACATATTATTGTTGAGAAATTGTTTCATACAAACATACAATCGCCCGGCCATCTCGACTCTGAGACTACGCTTCGCTCGGTCAAAAAGAAAGGGATAGTACAGAAATTTGGAATAATAATAATACCTTTAATATCATATACATTAACCATGAACCATAGGGAAATATTACTTACGGCAATAATAAACAAGTTCGCTAATTATAAGTCTCTATCCAAAATTTATTAGCCATACTAAATCATGTGTAGGATTAATGGACAATATTAACACCCACGGAAGGATATTGTGACCAATTTGTATCTATATGACTTATGTTCGTTGAAATTACATAGATCAGGGTTACTCAACCTTTTTAAAAGGATGCACTTACGAGTTTAGTCATATATTTTAGCGACGAATGAGTTCTAGTTTCAATTCAATAAGTTAACACGTTCGTTGCGTTAGGAGATCTATAAGACCTAACTCCATAGCACCAACTGAAAGTCCTTTGAAACGATGCCGCAACGAATGTGTTAAGGGACAGTGTTGGTGGGATTCATGGTGGTACTGGGGTGGTTCAATTAACAACCATCTCCTAATACGCAAAAAAGCGCTTAACGTCGAGTTGCAGAAACATTTTTTTAACTATAAATATAAAATAAAACTTTATTTGTCGCACAACATAAGCTTAATACATTTATATGTATAAAGATAGGAAATCTAGCGTTGTGAGAGCCTGATGCCTAAAATATCCGAAGAACCTGTAGCACAAGTCACCAGCCCCCCTCGCGGACTCTTATTATTACTTATTATCGCTTTAACATAAAAAAAAAAAAAAAAAAAAGATTTGATCTAACAAAATAATTTGGATTCTTCGAATTTCTTTTATTTTATAATTGTTTTTAATGAAGTAAAGCAACTTCGATCTATTAATAAATTTTCTTTATAAATTATATTAATAAATTTTTATTTTCTTTCTTCGACAAAAACATATTGTAAATCATCAAATTTTATTTTTTAGATATTAAGTTCTCATTGTATATTTTGTCCTTGAAATAAATGAAATAAAATTTTCTTTCTTTCAAATTGTACTAATGAGAACAATTATTTTCAGGGCGAATTAGTTCATATTGAGATAAAAGTATCACATAAAAGTCGTGTGGACTTTCATTACCGACGATCAAACAAACTTCTCACGAACGCAATAAATGCGTGCGAAAGAAATTCGAATTTAGAAGTTCCCAACTTCTAATCTCGCATTGGCTACCTGTAGCATGGTCTCCGGTCTCAACTTGAGCCTTATAACAGCAGTCGCGCGCAGGCTGCCACGCGGTCCGGTCGCGTGGAGCGTCATGCCGCCCTGAACGGCATATAAACAATTCGAATTTGCTCCAACTGCAACAGAAAAGTCAACGTAACTACATTCACTTTGATAAATAATTGTTATATTGGTTAGTTGAGATTCGTGGTACGTAAACAAGCGGGCTGTCAGACAACCACCTGTTGTGTTTACCGATGGCGTCCCCCGCCCCATGGGACGTGACGCAACTGTTCCTTGCACGTTACCATGCCGGAAAAACAACTGGAAATAGATTCCAATCTACATCCTAACTCGTTTTTTACGGACCAATTATTTTGATAGTAAAATCACGTGTTTACTTAGGATCAACAAATTTCACTCCATTTACTTGATATAAACACAAGATGAAGTCTTGTGTTGACATTTTCTCTTTATTTTTTTTATTATTATTAATGATTTTTTAAAATATTTTTTTTAATAATATTTATACTCGAAAATAATAAAAATGTAGAGCTAAAACTTACTTATTGGACTAACTTTGAGAGATAATTTATAACATAAGAATCTCTTAATTATGTTAATTTTTTTATAATAATTTTAATTATTTTTACATTTATTTATAAGTTCTAGAGAAGTTTATAAATATATTTATTTTCTTAACCACTTTATCGTTATAATAACCGATAAAACTAAAAGTACCATTTAAACATAAAACAAACGGTAATTACACTTATGTCCTATAAAAACAGTTTTATAGCTTTATTATTTGAATAAACAAGTAACAATACGTTACTATATGTAACAGTATTAAAAATTATAATAAGCCCATCAAATTCAAAATTATCTTGTACAAAATAACAGTAAATAATATTATAATAACTCTACAATCTCCAATACAAAAGAGTAAAAATATACTTATTACATAAATTAAGTAGGTTAACATTCACCAAATAATAATCATCAAGGTAATGCTGACTATCGATTAATACGCGCGCGCCATTTTATCATCCCAATTACATGGTATTTATGGAGCTATAAAAATAACACTTTTCTATCTAACGCGTATGCTAATCGTTAATTTGTTTCAATATTTACAGTGCGATCGATTCTTTGACATGTGCATCATATCAAACGTGACATAAACATATCATTAGTGTGACAGTGTAGTGACAAAGTGAAGTGACAAAGCGAGTGACAGTGTTGTATGACAGGAGGTAGTGAATGATATGACCATGCGGCGTGCGTTGCTTGACGGTAGCCGGCAGGGCTCTGTCGACGGCAATAGCAATGTTGCTAATGACAAAGAGTTGGTACATAAGTGTCACAGTGATCCCGGAGGTGGGAGGGCCCTGGGGGCCCCGAGACCACACAGGCATCGCTCCGTTTCTGGGGCCCTAAGGAAATGTGTCCTCACTCTCGACGGCTACTCGTACGTAATAGGTATGACATGATTCAAATTGCCTTGTTTATCTTTCGCTTCATGAATCTAAACTTTTTAATTGTCTGTTGATGGAAGACGAAACTTTGAATTTTTCATCAGCAGTATGTTCCAGCTGGTAACTTTTTAATTCTGTAATTAAGGCGTGTTTGTGCCGTCTAAAAGAAACGGCTATTGTCTTGGCGGCTATAAAATTATGATAAAAGAAATATAAATTACTTATTTTATTGCATACATCAATTAATATGTAATTACCTTCATTGATCAGCTTTTATCCGATTGATTATAATTTCATAATTACGATTTATCGAGCAACACAAAACTAAAATAAAGATAACATTGACTGAACACATAACTAATGTATATCAAATCTGATTCCAAATATCCGAACATAAATATTGTACTCATACTCGCTATATATTATGAACAATTTAATCACTTAATAACAATACTATCCGCATGAATATTCAATAACGTTATTACAAAGCAAACTAATATCGAAATTAAAGCCCGTTGTTTCGAATATTCTAGATTAATTCCACATATCATTTTGAAAGAGGATTTGTATGAATATCAAAGGCTTTCAAACTTCAATCATATTTGTATACGAAAAAACCGCCAAGTGCGAGTTGGACTCGCGCACGAAGGGTTCCATGTAGGGACCGTATCCCAAATAGATTTCTTGTTATAGCGGCAACGAAAATACATAATTTGTGAAGATTTTTGCTTTCTAACTAGCACTGTTTATGAAATACAACCTCGTATTCCGAGAGCTATGACCATTAATTAAATAAATAAATATTCCTGGACATTTAACACAACGCCATCTAGTCCCAAACTAAGCAAAGCTTGTACTATGGATGCTAGATAACGGATAGACATACTTAAACTTACTTTTTTTTTTGTAAATACATACATACTATAGATAAATGAACACCCAGACAGTAGAAAATTATAATGTTCATCACATCATAATTTTCTGCTCGTGGGGATCGAACCCACACCCTCCAGCGCAATAGACCATTGCTGAACCACTGCGCCAAACGGGTCGTATTGGGGAGGTATTGTCTGATGCCTCTCCTAACACTCCGACATGGAACTGCAGACCTCCAGAGAGTTCGGTCCCGTTACCGCTTAGATACAGAACCCAAAAAAGCAATAAACAAATTAAATATATCCTAGACTATTTACATATTATAAGCCTTGTTCCTTTTATCAATAACTCGACAATTCGTGGCTTTCAGGGAAACGTTATATTAGAGTAAATTATATTGGCAAATATCAATTTCAATAAGGAAATCGATTATTATTTGATTCAATTTAAAATGAGTCTGTACTTGGAAATGAAATAAGTAAAGATAATTTCGGTGAACGATATTGTATTGAAAATCTTTCTTATTACGTCGTTGAATTATGAATCAGTCCAATTAAAAGATTGACGCCTCAATTGTGTGTGAATTGGTCTAACTTTAACTCTATATTGTATTCAATTTAATTAATAATTATCTATGTTGGTTTATTAGAGTAGTATTTAGTAATTAGACAAGTTAATTTACATTTTAATTAACAAAAATTTAGAAATCAGATGATAAAAGATTTGTGTAATACTGTCATTCTTTGACAGAAAGAAGGAAATACGGAAATAAATATATGTTTATACTGCTAATAAAGAGTTGAAATTTGTTTGTTTGAACACGCTGTTCCCAGCAAAGACTGATCCGATTTGAAAAAAAAAATCATGTTATAAAAACCATTAATTGAGGAAGATTATGTAACAATATGCTACGGAGCAGAGCCACGCGGGGTAGCTTGTCACAATACTTAGGTCAAAAGTCAAACCGTTAATTTTCCAAATTGGCCTCTTTCGAGGCGCTTTTAGAACGTCATATACATTTACATAATTAATATTTTTTTATATACCACCGATTCGGAAGGCTGTCTCTACCGAGAAGAACCGACAAGAAACACGATTAGTTGCTATTTTCAAAAAGTTTTGATACAATGTGAAATTGTCTACATTCATTTGAGGTAAAGGGATGGTCCACGCAACTGTCCTGTTATTGATATGGAGATGTTAACATTCATCCATGTATTCATTAATAGTATAATACGACTTCTGAACAAAAACACAGTGCACACATGCGAATAATGCATAATTCAACAATGATTCGCTAATCCGGGTTGGAACACAGACATAATTTAGCAGAACTTAGCCAACCGTTAATATTGCGCGGGATCAAATAACAAATAATGTAAATTGTAGGCTGAAATTCTGTGTCTGCTTCGCTTGGTGTGTAATATTTAATCAAACAAGTATTACAGTGGTGGCTTCGAGATTAACTATAGTTCTGTTGGCAACGGCTGAAAATAAATAGAGTAAATTATGATTTACTTTGACCTTGAACACCTCGTTGGTTTAGTGCTTAGTGCGTTATGGTTTAAAGCCGGTGGAGACATGAAGATAAGTCTTGCAGGGTACAGAGACCTGCTAGCCCCTAAAGAATTAATTGCTCATTTCGAGCTAGACCTCGCGTCGTATAAATCGAGACCTTTCATTTGATACTACACTTACTCTATTCGTATCAAATTCTGTCGCCTGATTGACCCCATCTTCATTGCCCCCTAATGATTTCACTCATCTTCTAACTCAAGATTTTTATTTATACTATTTGCTTATAATTTTGACAAAATCGGATACACAGCACTCTAGATATTGTTGGATACATTGGAACATTCGCCTATTTGTCGCCCCCTATCTTCGTAATCATCCCTCCGATTTCATTCATCTTCGAACTCGATATTTTCTTTTGTCTAACGAACAATTCGCCTACAAAATTTTATCAAGATCGGATATACATTGATCATGCTATCGTCGGACAACTTTTTCATACTTACATACAAACATACACTCGCTGGGCCATCTCGACTCGAGACCTGGCTTCGTTTGGTTTTATATATTTATTCCTATTTCAAATGAACTTTATGTGGGTATGTAAAATACAGCTTTGTTGTTTTTGTAATAATGTAATAAAAATTTACAACAAAATGTTACACGTAACATTAGTGTCAAAGTAACATTCTGTTTCGATGTTTATTCCACATTCAATAAAAACTCGTTTACTAAACCAAGGCGTTGAAACATGCCCGAAAGGACTAGTACAGATAAAATCGCGTAGATAGTAGTGATAATGAAGTGCCGGCATGACCAACTGGCGTGTGACGTCACCGATAAGCTGATGTAGCCTTAATCGAATGTTGGTGTCGTTTAACAAAAGCTTAGCTTTATATCTTTGCGGACTCATCATACGTGTTTATTGCAGACGTTTGTTTATTGTAATTGTTTTGATCTTTTCGGGTTATAGTCAAACAAATTAGGGGACAATATTGGAATGATGGTGAGCTACACACTTGTAGAAATGTTACATAAAAACTCTTTAAAGGATTTTAAACGCGGTGTATTATATGTTATTTTACATTATTATTAACCCATTGTTTCGAGCACTTTACAGCGAGCGCGGTCACAGGTAACTGAGATGACAGTTGTCTTCATGAGTGTTTCAAAAATTGTGTGTCTACCTCCACTTATTTCTACAAAGATTGTTTTCGGAAAATTGGCTCGGATTCTTTCAATATTAACTTACAGTATCTTCTTGTCTTTTGGTATGCTTGACTTGGGGTTTTCAATTTTTTATTAATGGGTAGGTGTTAGAAAGCTTGTGATATCTTTCTCATTATTTTGACATCCTACGCTTACGCTTGACTGCGTCTTTGGTATATGAATAAAGGTATATTATGTACGACTCTGACTCCGGACATTTTATGATAGCTATTTCAAAGATATTATAATAGTGACACCTGTTAAAACCATATATGCAGTTTGTTATATTTACTGTCAAAGCAAATAATATGCCTATCAAAAGCTCATACCGTACACCTAATAAATGTTTCACAAAATGTATATTTTATATTGATTATCACCGCGAACTCTGTTCTTTCTATTGAAGTTGTGTTTTGTTTTTAAGAGTCCATTAGTGGTTAAGATTTCTGTTGACACAAGGCGACATATAAGGAAAATATATCTTAATAATATAAGAGTGAATGTTTGTGATTTTCCGAGAATATAATATAATAGCGCTGATACTTGATTAAACAGTATATTAGAAATCTTTGTCTGTCTGTTTCCTTTCTCATAACACCAAATCTTTGGGATTATTTTGAGCCGACACTGGTCAATGCAAGATCAATAATCAAGCAAATATTATGACCATTGGCAACATTCATATTACATATTTTTTTGTATTTCAACGTATAAAAAATTAGGAATGACAGTTTATTAGAAACGCAATAATTAAGCTGTACCAAAGGCCAGGGTGGCTAAACTAATACTTTATTATTGTTTATGCTATAGCAGGCAAGCGGAGCATGCTGTTCACCTAATGTTAAATGATTGATCGCAGCCCATGAACAACTACAACATCATAGTGTCGCAGATGCCTTGCCGGCTTGAAGAAAGATTAGGGAATAAGGATAGGATTTGTGATAGGAAGTTGGGAGAGACGTAGAATACCATGGGAATACAGGTCTCCGGGACCTCGCTCACCGTGCGAAACAGTGCAATACTGCTTCACGCCGATCTTCTGTTTGGTGCTATACCGGTGCGAGCGTGGCCCAATCGTGCGCCTCTCCCACATTAAAAGAAAATATTAAAATAAACACTCGTATTTACATTAATATTAATAAAAACTATAGCTGTTCCGCGCGGCTTCAGTAGCCTTCCTCGATTAATGGTTAATCTAACAAAAAAAGTTTTTCAAATTAGACCAGTAATTCCTGATATTAGGTTCAAATAAACTCTTCAGCTGAGTAGTATAAGTATAGTCACTGTTTATATTCTTAATAATAAGTATATTTGAAATATCAACAGTAATTATAAATCTTATTTAATAGGCTAATAAATTACTGTTTTAGACAAAGTTAAATTGCTTTACTTAGTTATAAATGCTTTATTTGCACCTGTGTTTTCCCATACTTAATCTGATCTTAACAAGTATACAATTAAGCGGCTATTTGCTTCGGTTATTATAATCCAACTATATTTAATCGTTTGAGGATTTATGTCTAAATTGTGAAGGAAGCTTGCTTTCAATTTTGTCTAATTATACGAATCTATGCTGAAATATAAATAGAGTTTATTTGAAAGGGTTAAGCAATCTAAAATAATACGAATTAACATAGAAATTATTTAAAGCTAAACCTCCATGTTGATAAGTGGATATGAACAGCAACAGATTTAAACACACACCATGAAATTTCGATTTATATATATATTTTAAAGCTTTTAGGTGTTGTTTATTAAAAAGCTCTTGTACATCAATGCTCACTTAAAAAGTATTTATGTAATTCCGTTTGCATTTTGGATTTTATGTAAATATGTTACAAGTATATTAATTTCTTCTAAATCGATATAGTATTCAGAGTTGAATGATCTGTATTTAGGTTCGTTTAGATAAAATACACTAAAATAAAAAGTGACCCCTTAAAAAATCATTAAAAAGGGCTAGACAGACGACCTTAAAATTATAATTAGCAATACCTTAGGGAGGGCAAGCCTATAATGAAAAATAATTTCTAAACATAATATTATAATTGAGTATGTCTAGTCAAAATTCCTTTAACAAAAGGCGTCTCACAAATTTGTAGAATACTAATTAATATTATGAAATTCAAACTTAAATAGGATTTGTAAACAATTAATTAACTTATTAAATCTAACCGTGTTTGATCCAGTCAGTTTAAAAATATTTTCTACTCATTAAAACATATCTTAATCTGAAGATTTTCATAGGTCTATGTAGCCTAAACCATAACCATAAACAGGCTGCCCTCAACGACGCAATATCTAATATAAAAATAGCATACATTATTAGGAACAAGGTTTTCCCTCATATATTATCTCAATTTTATAATACATTCGAGGAAGTCAAAATACCATCTTGGGCTGTTCAGGCTACATTTTGTGACTTGAAAACAAGCAACGCTTCGGCAAAAATTGGACTATACTCATAGTCAATTTTTAATATTTTAATAATCTCTTTTTACATTCTTATTTTGTTTCACTTTCCATCTTAATGTCTCCTTTTTCTTCAAAAGTGAAATGAGAGTGACCACGTACAAAATAATAATTATATTTCAATAATGTTATCTCTACATTTTATATCACTAAAATTCTTTCTTTGAATTTAAAATTTTATATATATAGTTACAGTCAACTAAGGCCCGGTTCCTATAAACGAAGGAACGTCATAGTATAACAGATACGAATTGTTTTTTAACCGACTTTCAAAATAAAGGAGGAGAATATCAGTTCGACCGTATCTTTTTTTTATGTATGTTACCGCATATCTCCGGCGTTTATGGACCGATTTGGAAAATTCGAAAGAGTAGAGTTCCAGTGTGGTCCATAATCTATACAAAGTCGGTGCCTTCATCAATTTAACAAGCTTTTGCACCGAATTCGTATAGATTTCAACAAAAATGAAATGAAAGTTAATCTCTACTTTTTAGAGTGAGGAAGTCGGTTCTATTTTTGGCAAAAATTTTTATTATTAACAAGCGGTTATAATCAACCAATTTTTTTTTTTTTTTTTTTTATTAAGGTTCTAAATCTAAAGATAGTACCTTAAGCTAATTACAATCTAGCCTACAAGACTAATAAGTAATTTTATCTAACCTAAATTTCTAATTAACTTATTCTAAGATAGTGTCCACTGTCACTTACTTAGTGTCTGTTAAAGGGAAGTCACTTTGTTCACGTGCTTTGGGGAAATAGATCACTATCACTATTTTTATTTAGTACTACACTACACTAACTCATAGGGTTTAGTCCTTTTCAGTCTTCTCACTAGGTCCGTTGTGTCGAGGAGCTGGATAGCCTCGACATTAACGTGATGGTGAAGTCGATGTTGGTGAGCTTCTGCATACTTTTGAATAACTTTATCTATGATGTCCATTTTCAAGTCCCGGTGAAGGTCATCATTACGTATGTACCACGGAGCATTTACAATGTCTCTGAGTACTTTATTCTGAAAGCGCTGTATTATGAGGATGTTGCTTTTTTGGTACAGCCCCACAATCAATTAACCAATTGGAACTAGCTTTTGTTATTATATTAACGCCACGTTTATTATAAAACGTCTCGTGTATTTCTATAGAAACTGGGCATGTACATTCACAGATATGTAACAGTTGCAACATGGTTAATGGGTTTTAAAAATTCAAACTTTAAGCGGATCAGCTAATGAACGTGAGTTAATATAAGACTTAATAATAATATAATATCATGTAATACCAGGGTTTTAGATAGACTCTAATCTCTTTTGACTTATTCGTGTTAATTTCGTGCGATAAAATACAGAACTCGTGTGTATTTTTTATTTATTTAAATGGCGTTCGCAATCACATTTTTAAAATAAAATAAAATTAAATCGTTGATACTACATAGTAATGATCCGATTGACGCAGTAAATGTGAATAGAATAGAATAGAATAGAATAATCTTTATTTGCATATAGAATAATCTTTATTTGCAATTGTGGCAATGCTCTATTGCGTCGAAGGGTGTGGGATTGACTCCACAAGTAGAAAATTATTATGTGATGAATATTGTAATGTTCTACTGTCAGGATATTTATCTATTTATAGTATGTATGAATTTTACAAAAATAAATATGTATAAGTATGTCTCTCAGCAATCTAGTTTCCATAGTACAAGATTTACTTAGTTTTGGATTTGTGGCATAGTTAATGTCCCAGAATGTTTATTAATTTATATAAACATTTTATCATGTTACGAAAAGAACATTTTAAGTGATAAAACGTAATGCGAAAAGAATTGCTTCAAAACAATGTGTTTTTCGGTGCCTTCAAAGACCTGACGTCGGAGCTCAAAGGTATATGCAGTAGGAACTAGGAACGTAATCCCAGTTTGTGGTCGCTTCATTTGCCTTGCCAATGCTTCGCTCTGATACATAATATCTATGCATAGTAGTTCAGAGCTACCACACTTATGAATTATTAGGTGATCTACGTATGCATATGTATTAAATTAATTCATTTTAGCCCGCTAACTATACAGGAATATTATGCGAAATCTTTCCGAAATTACTTGATTTTCATAATTCTGAATTTAAAACAAAATACTGTTATTAACTAATAGAGGGGTTATGTAAAATTATGTCGAATGTAATATGTAAAAATGTAAGTACTGTGATTCTACACAACTGGCCAATTATAGATCTAGTCAGCTAACAACAAATCACAATAGTCATAACGACTATTATCAAAGTGATGGTAGATGGTTCGTCAATAAGATGTTCGAACACCAGACGCAATCGGTACCAATGCGCCCAGATACTGAACGCACCTACTCTTTTATACTTAGGACTTTGATGTCAGCTAACAACTAACAAGTGATATTTACATAGAAAGATGACATACGGAACAGTTAAAATATGGCATTACAAAATATTGTCGACAAAACAAATCAAGATTGTTTTTACTACACATATTTTATTTATTTAAAAAACACCCTAACGGAATCATGGTTTGAAATCGTATTGGGAGCTTGACCCATTTCGCAGCAAATCCCTCCTTTAAAATGTATAGCCAATCATCTCTTATTTCCTCCAATAATGTGTAAATCGCCTTATACAGCTCCAGTTAAACCCACAGTAATTCATGCTGACATGCTGTACCCACGCTAGCGTACCTTGTAAGGAACAGCCTTCGTGCACACAATACCAATTATAATGCTCTTACGCACTTTCAAATTAGATCGTATATATTAGCTGCATTGATATTCCATTGATAACGGGTCATACAATGTAAAAGAAATATATTTAAACCAGTTTTTAATGTATTTATTTATTAGCCATACCAACAGTGTACACATAAAAACTTAGAGTAATATAAGTAAACATAAGTAACCTTAATGTAGATTTAATGATAATAGAACTTTTCATACTTAAATTTGGATGACTTACATCGTTCAGCGTACCTGCCTGTGAACGAAGAGGTAATAGAATACACGTTGTTTTTGGAAATTAATCAAAATTCAGGGTTAGATGTATTTTAAAATTGGTTTCCTTTGACATTAAAACAAAACATTTTTTATGTACACTTTGTTTATTTGTAATGAACAGGTCCAAAACTACTGGACCGATTTTAAAAAATTCTTTCAATACTCGAAAGCTACATTATCCACGAGTAACATAGGCGATATTTTATTGGCTACCTATAAAATTAAGAACTAGTAAGAAATAAATTCTATTGTCGTTGTTCGACTATACCCGGAAAAAAACATGGCTAATCAACTAGTAATAATTTAATGATAATTCATAAATTGCATATAAATATTAATATGCATACACTATTTCGATCCATTCTAACTATTCATAACTGCATTGTTACAGCGAAATTATCGTAACAATCCCGAAACAACTTTGAGGTATTTTGAAACTGAAATATGAAATAACTTGTTTATTAACAGTGCTCCGCTCGTTATAATGGTATTTTAACTCAATTATTAATTTCCATTTTAATTGCAATTTGTATAACAAACGAATTTGCCGCGGCTTCGCATGGGTATAAAATAAAAGAATTTATTTATCAAGTTTGGTATCTAATTGTATCTGTTATTCTTTTTGTAATTGTGTTTTTTTTTATGGAAGCGTGGTCATGGGTGAGACTGGCTGTAAAGTGTTCGAAACGACAGGTTAAATAATGTAAAGTAATGTATAATAACCCGCGTTTAAAATCCCTTAAAAAGCATTTATATTACGTATGGAAAGTGCTCGCGTAAAAACAAACTCAAGAAAATACTATTCCAAATTTATTTTGAAATTTTCAATTGTTTTTGGCCAATAGTCGGTGATTACGAGTCCTTATACATAAAATCTAGCTGTTCCTCTCGGCTTCGCTCCCAAGAATAATATAGTCTATCTCTTTCTATGTTATTTAGTGAAGATACAGCTTTCTATGTGTAAAAATTTGGAAATACAAGCATGCATACAAATACACAAATGTTCCTTCTTTATAAAATTTGTAAAGATAACAAGTGTTTGGTCGAAGTATGCTTTGCCACGAATTAGGTCAGGCTGGTGTTAAATATACTGGGGTGAAAATAGAAGTCATTGACCTTAGATTACTATTAGATAATACACGAACACGTAATGTGTAAGAGTGTAATATAAATTTATATCTATGGACTACATTCCATAATTAATGAGGTTTTTGACACTAGTTATTTGTATATTATATTTTTTTCAAATCAAATATTGCCTTCTAGTTGAAGTTAATACTCTCTTTTACCTTTATGTAACATGCATGATCATGCGGTTCACCTAGTCTGAAGCGACTAACTGCAGCCCTTTAAAATCTACAACAGCAAAGTGTCGCAGATGCCTTGACAGCTTTAAGTAAGGGGATGGGGGAATAAGGCAATGAAAATTGGCTGAGGAGAACAACAGGATGGGAGAGGAATGGGATGGAAATACAGGATTCCGCGCATCCGCTCACCGTACGAAACACAAAAAAAAACATAATATTTTCTATTTTACAGAAGAACTTATATAAAGCTTTCTTAATTTTGAGTTAAAGAGTCAATACTTACAAAGCATAGTATGATCTCCGCTCAGTAATTTAGTAACCAAATCCCACTGCATAAAATCAACTAATTTATTTATATAAATAATTTAGAGAAATTTATTAAAAAATATGATATTTATTTTCTTACACTTTTAAAACCTGCCTCCTACTAGTCTCTCCTGTTACCCCTTACAGTTGGTTGCCTGGAAGAGATCACTACTAACTGATAAGGCCACCCAATGTACTGTACAGGTACCAACATTCTAGTTTTTAATTATGTTATTGTATAGTACATTAAATAATGGTTAAATAAATAAATTAAAAACTAGTCAATAATAAATACAGGTAATATATACCATTAATAAGTGTGCAGCTCACACATTGCACAATGTTTAATTCATATATTTTAATGCCTTTGGCATAAAACGAGTTTTATGATACCATCGATAATTACGTCAAATGTGACATTACATTGTATGATAATGGCTTTTAGCATTTGCATCACAACTTTAAACAGCTATAACTATAAGTTCTAGATTTTATTGTCCATGTTCTAAGGTGAAGTTTTTAACGATAGTGGAGTAGTACATTGCCTCGGTACAAATGTGATTAAATAACACTCCACTCCTATCTCTTATCCTTTAAAAACAATCTATATCATAACGTATTGAGCACAAAAAATCATGAATACTTATTATTTTCAATAAGTAATTTTATTTTGTTAGAAATAACTAAGTAGCATGCATTAATAGAATGAATCCCCGATATAAATACATCTATACATATTATAAATGCCAAAGTTTGTGAGGATGTATGTATGTTTGTGTGTTTGTTACTCTTTCACGCAAAAACTACTGAACCGATTATGATGAAACTTGGTTTACATATAGATAAGGGTTCAGAATATAGGCTACTTTTAATCTCGGACTTGCCACGGAATCTGAAGTTACGCAGGGGAAACCGCGGGGCGCGTCTAATACTATAAATTAAAAACAACTATAGGATATATTTATTAAAATCAGTAGTTTTCCACTTTCAACGTTATCTATGAAAATATTAGCGGAAAATTACTATTTCTCCCTACCTCCTACGAGTACCGCCGTTTCCAGACTTTATATAATAAGTTCTTGATTGATAACTAAGAGCAAACTTCTAAAACTTCTTGTTTGTTAATATTTCAATCATGATTCCATTTAACTGCGAGATGGAAATAATTTTACTCTCTTATATGAGACTAGCTTTCCGCCCGCGGCTTCGCACGCGTGGGCTACTAATTTCTGTATTTTGTAGAGGCGCACAACAAAAGTCTAAAATAACTACGGTCGCACGACCGCTGATATATGCGCATGTCTATAGTTTTTTTTTAATTTTCTATACAAATAGGTTTGACCAAAATTTAAGAGTACGCACGCCTCTTCAAAATACAGAAAATTTTAGCCCACGCAGACGAAGCCGCGGGCGGAGTGTTAGTTATTTTCTTAAGGTTTTTAAGAATTCATTAGCGTTTTTATCATCTTAACCTATAGATATTGCCTTTGATATGCCTTTTTATACTTTAAGAGTATAAAAAGGCATGTCCCCAACTCAACCAAAATCTCATATTGTCACGTGGTATGACACATTTACGACTTTAGAAGCGTATATCTCAAAAAATATTTATTTTAGCAAAAAACGCATTTAGAAACCTTCATTTCATTTTTAAAGACCTATCTAATGACATCAAATTTAATGATGTATTAGCGAATTTATTTTTTTACCCTCCGATTACATGTATGGAGAGTGACCCTTAAAAATATTTTTTTCAAATAAAATGTAGCCTATAAGTTGAACCTAATATTGGTCTATCAGCACGTGAAATTTTATCAAAATCTACCCAGTAGTTATTACGTGATTGACGAACATACAAACAGATAAACAGACAAACAGACAAACAGATAAACAGACAAACAGACAAACAGAAAAAAAAATTCTAACCATGGTTATGGTATCTATGGAACATACATATTACATACCAATCACTCTTTTTGAAAAATATTCAATGTACAGAAATGGTTCGGTTACTCTTTTATTATATTATGTATAGATAATTTGACTCTCTTATATCTCGTAATAATGACGATTAAATATTTTGAAAATTAAAACAGATAATACCAGAAAGATTAAAAGGTAAAGAAAGTGTCACATACATTCAGTATGTTTAAAATAAGTATATTACTTCATTTTATTTCATTTCAATTGATTAATAATTTAATTTAAAAAGAAATACTGAAGATGGTGTTCGAAACCGAAAGTTTATTATATAAAACCGTGGAACTCGGTGAAGACACATAAATCAAGATGCAGTTCCTTCAAGAGGTAACAATATAAAATATAAATTAATAATTTAATGTCCAAATGAACATCAAGCAATTAACCATAACAAAGTTAAGATTTTACCATAATTTATTATTCCGTATAATTATAAACTAACGGCCGTTTTCAATATTCTATCTATCCCTTGTTTTGCTTACTAAAGTCAGACAAATCTATTTGCACTTACTTTGATTTCAATATCCTAACGACGGATACATTTGCTATGACTTTTGTCGATCTATTGTCATATAATTTGACATAGCAATCTATCAATAATCATTGGCCAAATGGCCGTAAGGAGATTTAATTTGAATGAATACCCTTTTGAAGTGAGACACTTACAATGAAGACACAAAGAAATTGTAATCATAAGTCCTCTAGTACACCATAGAATGCAAAGCTTTGACCCGCTCGACGTCATTCACGGAGGCAATTGATGTATGAGAGGATAATGGAGATATGTCGTCGAGTTTGGACATTTGAAATTCAGGAATGACTGCTTTTACCGAATGGTGACGAAATTTGAATTTCGAATTTAATTTAGTGCAGATTAGCAGTTGACATTTTGTTAGAGGGATAGTTTTGTTTTTACCGAATGGTGACGAAATTTGAATTTCGAATTTAATTTTAGTGCAGATTATTAGCAGTTAACAAAATTTTGTTAGAGCGATTGTTGTATTCGTTTATCTATGCGTTTTGACAAAGTTGCGGCTCTTATGATAGGTGAGTGTAAGACGTATATCATTATAAGAATTACTATTAAAGACCGGCACACGAAGGCTGTACAATATTTTAAGAAACTTTGTAATTTTACATAACGGTCATTAAAAAAATGAAAAAAGTAAGGGATTGTATTTCTTCAAGGTTGTAAGTTCTCATAGAATATTTTAAAAACTATGTTGTTTTTATAAAGCTTTATTTTAATACCAGAACAAAATTGGGGTTTGATTTAGCCTCTGAATTTAGAGCTGATACAGTTTTCACTTTGATCTAACTTCAGTATTTGATCGCGAATTTGAACTGTGAAAGCTTTGTTCAAAGTTGTATAATATGTTTCATTGTAATTTGTGAAAGAACCAGTTTAAATTGATTAAAAAATTTAAAATCGTATCATGTTAACTTTTTGCGATTGTATATTTTTTTATGTTTTGTTTTTAACATAAAGTTATTCAGCTGCTAACCTTAAAATACTGCACTAATATTATAATAAAGAAGAGGAAAACTTTGTTTGTTTGTAATGAATAGACTCAAAAACTACTAGATTTTCACTATTCGAAAGCTACATTATCCACTAGTAACATTGGCTATATTTTGAAAAAATAGGGTTCCGTAAGATATTCGGGGCTTTTCGGACCCAAGGTGTAAAGAATCAACCTGAAAAGTTAAAAGAAAGGATTTTGATCAAATCCCATGGGAACGGCGGAAACAGATATACGCGAGTGAAATCTGGGCACAGCTAGATTACAATATACTTTTTATATAAATATCTGTATATCATATACATTATGCTGGATTTTGGAACCATTCTCCTGTTCAATGAAAAATATAACACATTTTTATAAAGACACATAAAAAGTTCTATAATCTTCAATATGAATTAATACTTACCAATTATCTCAAAATAGTAAGACAACATTGATATCCAAAAATAAACTTAGACTATATTTACAGTTGGAAGTTAGTTCGACCCCTGACATTTCCGATTTCAGGTCACAGTGTTGGATTAACAATCAGTTGGGTTTGTTGTCACAACTCATTGGATGCACCGTGCATTGAACGTGACAAACAAACTAGATTAATGCTACCCAACGCGTAATACATTCAGTACAAATGACAATATTAAATGAAATAGTTTTTGAAGGATTTTATGCGCGGTTCATTATACATTATTTTACATTATATTTTACATACCAGCGAGCGTGGTCGCGCTCTTTTCAAGTGACGTAAAGATTTCCCTGTGTATTTATTTACTTTATTTATTTATTCTTTATTTATATTTGTGCGCACCTACCGCATCTATTTTATGTATTATTATATCGTGGGCCAAGTGTTTGATGCTAATAAATAAATTTCTAATTTTGGGTGTATTATCTCTTTCTAATTTTGTATTATCTCTTTAACCACGGGTTTCCTGGAAGAAATAACTCTTTAGCGATAAGGCCTATTTTGTACTGTATCTTTTCCCTTATTTTGTTATAAGCTTTAAGATTTGGTGCAAAATAAAGCATTTATTCATACATTCATACATATAATAAACTGATCAATACTTCTCAATTAGCATCCATGTATTACGAACAAAATCCAAATTAGTCTTATTCATAATACTCATTAACCGTTATTGTTCATATATTATGTCAGGCCGGTATTTATAACATAATTACCCGGTTAATGCTGCACCCATGATATTATACGCTTTGATAACATTATTATCTAATAATTAGGCTAGACCAGAATAATACAGGCAATGTTTAACAGATGGTTTAAGTACTCAAGCGCTTCAAGGATATCCTTTTTAACGTTCTTACGTTTTTTATATAATAAAAATCTATATATAATTATAGTGATAAAAATCTCTAACAAGTGACCTTAACGTGCCATCCGTTAGAATTCTCTTTAATCTATTTGGTTATTATTATTGTTGTTATCTTACTAATATTATAAATAGGAAAACTTTGTTTGTTTGGTTGTAATGAATAGGCTCAAAAACTACTGGAACGATTTTAAAAATTCTTTCACCATTCGAAAGCTTCACTGTCCACGAGTAACATAGGCTATATTTTATAAGCTGTGTATTTAACATTATGCTACGGGAGTAAAGCCGCACGAATCAGCTAATATTATGTAATTATCGTTATATAATCAGACACATACATACGGTATTTCTAGTTCTGGAAATAAAGGACTAACAGTTGCTTAAAAATGTAACCAGCCATTAAATAATGAGAATAAAGAAAAGTGAAAATGTAATGTAAAATTTACCTTTACAATGAAACAAAATCAAACAGAATCCTAACAAGCGTGTGCTACGTACGATCGCGTTACAATTCCTATTAATTCCTTTGACAGGTTCTGATAACTAGTAATTAACTAGCGTGATCATTACTCATATGAAGCACGTTGTTTTGCGAAGTATTCATTAATATGTCCTTGTTAATATATTGAATTAAAGTTATATTTTGAATAGTTTTTAAAAATAGTTAAATCTTTAACATTATGATAGTGATAATTTATATTTTGTATTGTTACCTCTTGATGGAACCGCATCTTGATTGATTTGTACATAAAATCACTTCACTAGTTCCACATTTCTATATTTTCTAATTGATACAGTGTAGAATATATACAACTGTGGAACTAGTGAAGTGTTTTATGTACAAATCAATCATTATGATAGTGAGTTACAATTAGGCGATCAGCTAGTTCCTGCTGAGTGAGAAGGGAATTGCATTTTTGAATGCAGATAAAGAGGTCTAGGGATCGACTCCTGGGTGATGCCCAAAAAATGTTATTGAGATTTTTCTAACATAATGTCTAAATCACGTATTACTTATCAGCCAGCCCTAAGTCTAAAAGTTGGCGGTGTTGGAACACCCCCGTTCACACGCCTTGGAGAGCACGTAAAGCCGTCGGTCCTGCGCCTGATCTCTCTCCGGTCGTCTCGATCTGCCATCAGATTATGAGAGTGAAGGAATAGTGAATGCACCTGTGTTTGCGCACATACTTGTGCACTATAATTTATTCTACGTACTTGGCTGATCTCCACTGAGATTCGCCACCATGAACGCTATCGTTCGGGAAAGCATTATTATTCCTTAACAGCTTCTACAACAACGTATTGTTTAGTATCAAACAGCGTTGTTGTATTAACCAACCAACAGTAAGATCCTTTTCAATAAAGTGCTCAGTATTCTACGTCAAAATTACGTTTATATTACGTATTTCCTTTAAAATGCCAGAAGCGATCGTTTTGTTCCTATTATTTCCTTTGACAGCTTCTGATAACAAGTAATCAACTTCGATAATTACTATATTGCTTAGTATCAATCGACGTAGTTCTATTTACCAACCAACAAAAGAACATTTTCAATAAAATGCTCAGTATATTATTACGTGAATATTATGCATTTCCATTAAATTTGCCACAGAAGTGATCATGTTATTTCTATTTCCTTTGATAAAAAGTAACTAACTTCAATTAATGACCGAGCGAAGCGAGGTCTCAAAATCAAGATGGTCGACGATGTTTTGTATGTAAGTATGAAAAACTTTATCCGACGATAACTTGAGTATTATTAATCCGATCTTGATAAAATTTCATAGGCAAATATTTTATACAAAAGAAAACGTCGAGTACGAAGATAAGCGAAATCGGTGGAACAGGCGATTTTCATATGAATATAGTAGCGATCGTGCTATTCCTATTAATTCCTTTGACAGCTTCTGATAACTAGTAATTAACTCCGATGATTACTAACACACGTATAGCTTAGTATCAATCAACGTTGTCCTAGATACAGGCTAACTAGGTCTTAAAGCTGTCAGAGGTTTATGCGCTGTAAGGATTTGTAGCTCGCCATTGTTTATAATTAGTTATTGAATTGAACAAGAATTATACGTTTATTATACGTTTAATTATTTTTTATCTCTTTATTAAATTGTCTCTTATTATGGGTAATTTATAATGCTTAGGAGGATTCCTCTTCTAAAATGTTGCATCTTACGTGTTGATAAATTTCATATTTTTGGTTTTGATATTAGGTTCAAAGTCCCATAAATGAAAAGTTAATTTTATTCATGGTCATGTCATTTATATTTTGATGCATAAGCAAATGCAGTTGAGCTGAATTTTCGGAAACGTTTGTTAGCTCGGTGTCAATGCAATAACGAACTATTTATTTTTGTAATGTTATCAAGCTGACCCTAATCTTTGTTGGAAATTCTTATAAATAAATAGATAAATAAACTACATAAAGTATTAAAAACTAAGGCAAATCTTGAATCGATAAAAGATATACGGAAAAAGACATCAGCGTAAAATAAAAATGCCGATAAATTGGATGCGAAAGTTTGCTCACTCGATTATATGAAAATTATCTATATAATATGAAAATTATTTTATCCCCAGACTAATTTACATATTAAAGAAGTTGGAAATGGAATAATAAAGTAAATGTATTTGACTCGAACTTTTGCTAGTTTCAGCGGGTTCAGAAACTGTGCAAGTTTTGTCGTCGAGCTCAAAATGTTGCCGGAGTTTAACCATACGAAAATTCATTTCCTGGAAATTGGAAATTTGCGGACCATTACTTGATGAAGGTGTAAAGTTTGAAAATTATAAAGTAAACGTTAATTAATTTTATAAAAAAAGTTATGTTATATTATATTATTATTTATTATGTGAAGTTAAAAACATGATTTCTATTGATTAACAGATGTTATCTTTAAGACTATACTATCATGCTTAAAAATAATCGATTATTGATTTTGATATCCTATCGATAAAAATTTAAATGCAAATAGTATAATAGAAAAATCTTGAGTACAAATATGAGTGAAATCGGTGGGGATAACGAAGATAGGGGGGGTGAATTAGCCGATTTTCATATAAATCTAGCAACGTCAAAAAAAGTCTTGAGTTATATATATTCGAGCTCTAGCTCGAGGCGAGGCACTAGTATTTAATAGCGTTTATACTGCCAAAATGTATCAACGTAATCAACCTTTAAGCCCGTTAAATACAAATCTAATTAATATTAGAGAAATAAAGTTATACAATAGGATAATTCCTACCTGTATTGGAAATTCCATCAAAATCCGATTTGTAGTTGCGACGTGTTTGACTGTGATCAAAGCTTACACATATAAGTAGTATAAGTAGAAACAGATATTATCTCTAAGATCCAAATTAAATATTCAAATTACGTTTTTGTATCGCCCTCAAGGTCCACACATCCCCTGGCAATCTCCATTCATTCGACCTTCATACTGACCTCAGCTCAGCTCGCCCCGAGACATTTCTTCGCTATTAACTCCAGTATTACCTTGATTGATTGACGTATCATCTAAATAATTGTCTTCATGAACAGTGCGCCACTCATTAGCCTCACAAATTAAATCCTGCACGCAATTTTGACTCATCAACTTAGAGAAGAGAGTTCAAATTAGCTTGTAGTATTTTAAATCTATGTTTGATGATTAATCAAATGGTGTTTCAACATTTTGAGGTGCGGTTCAAGTCTATTGCTCCATACATCGGGACCTTATAGGTGTACTAGATCGTAGGTACTTAAATCAAATTAATGTGAATTTAAGTGGTTACTTTGTGATTATAATAAGCGGGAGCGGGTTGTTTATTACCCTTGTCCACTTTATGTCTAACCAGATCAACAAGGATTGGGTAATTGTGATGGATGGGAGGGACTGTGAATGTCCCTAACATTCATAATTCTGATGTAGAATATAATATTATTGTACTGTGACATTTGTATTGTGACACATTAAAGAGACTTAAAATTTTTCATAAAAAATTAAACCCACACATCTATACTAATAATATTATAAAGCTGAAGAGTTTGTTTGTTTGTTTGTTTGAACGCGCTAATCTCAGAAACTACTGGTCCGATTTGAAAAATTCTTTTAGTGTTACATAGCCCATTTATTGAGGAAGGCTATAAGCTATATATCATCCCGATATTCCCACGGGAGCGAAGCCCCGGTGCGCAGCTAGTATAAGATAATAATCAAAGATAGAATCTAAACTTAAACATATTTATGGCATAAATAACTCTTCTTATGAATTCAAAATGAGTCTGACACGTGCTGTTAATGTATTGTATAAAAAATTAATCAAAATTGCTCGCTCTTTATAATCTGGTTAAATCAATTACTGCCTTCAAAACTTAATTACGTTACAATCTTTGAAGTCGTTTCGGGAAGATTTAACTAATTGGCACTTCAGCAAGTTGCGTAGGAACGCAGGTAAGGAAATTCATAAGAATTTACGAATTTTATTCTGCGGTATTTCTGAACAAATTCGACATTAGGGCCTTCAAGAGACGAGCCTATATGTCCATCAAAGGCCGGCAAAGCACCTGTGACACTTTGGTGATTCAGGTGTTCACGGGCGGCGGTGATCACTTAACATCAGGTAACCAGCTTGGCAATGGAAAAGAATGCCTGATGATGCCTAAAAGAAATAGAAACTGTCAAAAACTTTGAATAAAAATTGGCATGTAGCACGCAACAATAGAGAGAAGTAAAACTTTTTACAATACGAAGTAGAACGAAGAATCCGTTTATAATCCTTTCTCTTAATTTTAATCTTAGTGCTTTAAACAATGATTCTTATTCAGCCGTACTTGCTGTCCTTAGATAATTCATACTTCGAATTGTTACTTCTTGATGGAACTGCATCATGATTCATTGTAAAAGAAAACATTTTATCAAGTTGCACTAGTAATGTATACTACTATTTATAATATTAAAGACTAGCTTTCCGCCCGCGGCTTCGCACGCGTGGGCTACTAATTTCTGTATTTTGTAGAGGCGCATAACAAAAGTCTAAAATAATT
>LQNK01000399.1:103599-120260 GCA_001586405.1 Phoebis sennae
ACGATAATATGTTAAAAGATTATTTGCATTTATTCTGATATCACACTGAAAATTATTTATAGATTCGAAATGCTAATTTGGCTTGTCAAAATTTAAATGGTTTTTATCTTATTTTTATGCGTTGCAGATTTAAATATGAAAGTCCCAACTAAATATTTTTTTTTATTCGGATGATCGTGAGTCAATCTCGCCGCAACTACTGAATAAATTAAAATGAAGTTTCTTATAAAGATAGGCTTGACTAGTTGATAAGACACCTTTTATTGATCCATAGATAATTTATCACAAGCCGCGGGAAGAAGCAAGTTTGTGAGAAATTAAAAATTCGACACTATTTTTTTTCTCCAACGTACACAATGTAACAAAATCAAAACCGAAGGCCAGTATGAACTGCGAACGAAACGAATCAAGAATGTATTCAATAATTGTGGAAACTACTGCTAAAAATCTTTATCACCAAGTCGTAAGAGCGTAAAATTATTCATTCAGCTTACAAAGTAATTTTACGCCAAGTATAGACCGTGCAAAATCCGTTTACCTCTACCATGTTAAGAATAGTTTAACTTGGCTATTATATTAATAAAAAAATCTTCTGTATAAATCGCACGCTCTCTGTATAAATCGCGTTTTAAAGTCATCTTTGTCTACTGGATGTTGAGTTTGAACCCCGATCAGGACAGATAAATGTTATAAGAGTTTCATAACAGAAGAAACCCTAAATATAACCCCATTTAACTGATTTATATACATAATTATTTAACCCGAATTTCGAACACTTTTATAGCGAGCGAATCGCGTTAACACAAGAATATATTAAAAGTAGCCCGGAATTATGGAATACAGTAGAACTGCACTGGTTTAAAAAGGTATATATAAATATGTGATCCGTCGCCTGACCTTTATCTCGTCGTATCGGATTTCAGTCTCTCTGATTATGTTATTATCTCTCATAATAGATAAAGCACCGTCGTTTATTTTCAGTTTAAATTGGCCGATATAATAAGAATTCAGTAATAAGGACATTCAAATTTAAATGAATTTATTGTCACCAGGCGCCTGTTATATCATTAGCTGTATTTCAGGAGCCTGTGTTTTATAAAAAATATGCACAATAATAGCCATCCAAATACATGATAATTATTAATAGAATCAATGAATTACATAGAGAGTATTTATGAACAGATTAATTTAAATTATGCATATCTTAAAATTTTAGATAAGATTTGTATCACATTTATTTATTCCTTATAGAACAGGGTTAATTAATTGTGTGTATGAAATTGAAGTACAAAATATATAAGTGTAAATGAGATAGAATATACGTTTTTAACTATATTCGCTAGCGATTACTACGCAATTTTATGGTAAGGGTCCTTATCATCGCGTTGTATGAAATAAATTATCTGAAGGATATTATATGTAAGGGACTAAATCCTGTGAATTATTGAAGCTGTTACCTGCAACGTGGTGGGAATTAATTTATTATCAAAGATTTCAGGGGAAGCGACTTAATTCTGAATACGCTTTTTTAATCATAACAACACACAAAGTCCTTGACACTTCGGTTCCTTCACTCTACCATCATGCACTAAGCTATGAATATTTTCATGGTGTTCTGTGGAATATGTGTAATTGTTTTCGCGTTCCACGGGTAAATAAGGTGTTATGTAATAAATAATGGAGAATGGAGAGTTTTTTTCAATATATTTTTGATTTTATTTAATGCGTTTTTCAAACGTATAATTTGATTGATGTATAAAATATACCTATAGTTTATTGTAACGCAATTCTTTTCCATGCTCAATAAAATGCTTTTAAACGCGATTTTTTACTCATTTTTACGATGTATTATTACAATCTACACTAATATCATATAGAGGAAAGTTTTGTTTTTGTGTTTGTTTGAATTTAATGGGCTCCGAAACTACTGGACCGATTTGAAAAATTATTTTGGTATCCTATATTATACCTGATGAACATATAATGCTATGCTATGGGAGATAATTTAAAATCTATGCATTTCGTAATATACTTATTTTGTTCACATCGCTTTTATATAAAAACTAGCTGTTCACCTCGGTTTCACCCACGTGTATCTGTTTTCCGCGTTCCTCAGGGATCTGATCAAAATCCTTTCTTAGCGGATGCCTACGTCATAATCTACCTGCATGCCAAATTTCAACCCAATCCGTCTAGCTGGGCTGTGCGTTGATAAATCACTATATCAGTCAGTAAATCACTTTTAAGTTTTATATACATTACAAGTAATTAAAAATACAATGTATCTCGTAAAATGAAAGCAAAAACTCGTATATCATAATTGATAGTTGTCTTAATCGCCGTCACGTCGCACCGGTTGTGTGAAATACCGTGCTATATGACACCGATGTGACCATAACAACTTTTTAATACGAACCGGTTGTAATTGTTTTAATCTTATTAAGCGTAAGTGCCTTTAATGCGGTCAAATATCGGTTATTTTAGGCTACTGATGTTTGTAGTAATAATATTGTTATAGTATGCTGTATTATATATTCTACTAATATGCGAATATTTGTGATGATGTATGTTTGTTTGTTAGTCTTTTACGCAAAAACTACTGCACCGAATATAATGACACTAGGCATACATATAGGTAAGGGTTCAGGATTCAAAATAACGTATAAGCTACTTTGAAACCCAGATTCGAAGTTATGCCAGTGACACCGGAGGGTGCGGTTAGTAAATTATAAATGCGAAAGTACCTCTGTGTGTATGTCTGTCTCTTTATCACGCCTTGACCGCTGTTCGGATTTAGATGTAATCATATACAGAGATTGTTTGACACCCGAGAAAGATTTTTTTCCCAGAATTCCCACGAGGGCTGGATAATACGCGGAATATATAAATGTGAATAAAAATGTTATTTTTCAAATTCTCGGGCGATTGTCTACGCTTGCTGTAAAGTGTTTGAAAAGTCAAGTTACATAATAATTTATAACAAACCGTTTAAAATCCGCTAAACAGCATTTTCATTTAATATTATTTTGTTCGGAGTAAATGGATAACGCGAACGTTTTAATAAAACAAAACACAATTTCTTCAACATGAAATTCGATTTTAAATCACGTAACACAAATTATTATAATGTATACCGTCGGACTGTCTATCACGTGGATAATTATTGCAATTAGTGTCAAAATAAAAGTTAATTCATACAAATGTTTTGGCCATTACAACTTTTTTAAGTTATGTAGTAAATGCTTTATAAACACAGAGCTGACAGACATTTTAGGCTTTTCGCTTTTCTATTGTTGTTAATAGTAAATCGAGAACATGCAATAAAATGAAATCTTTAATATTTCCAAAACGAAAGTATGTTTGTTTGTTTACATTTGGAAATTTACATGTAAAAGCTAGTAAGTGCTAAGAACTGTGTTTCGTCCGGTGAGCGAGGCCAGCAGGCCTATATTCCTATCCCATTCCTCTCCCATCATGTTCTACTCCCCTCCCAATTCCCCATAATTTATCCTCCTTATCCGTTTCGTTTCTTTTAGTTTGGAACTAGATGGCGCTGTGTTAAATGTCCAGGAATATTTATTTATTTATTTAATAGAATTACAAAGACAGACACTTCACATTTGAAGAAAAATACGGCCTTATTAAAAGTGACACTTTCAGACAACCATAAATGCTGGAAAGCTGTTAAAACAGAACAATGCATGTGTTGTATGCTTAAATTTAAATAATAATAAAGCAAAACAATTCGTTAATAAATTTGTAAATATTTTTAATTAATGAAACGTTAAATTTCACAATAAAATTAAATATAAATAAAGGAATCTAAGCTTTAATAACAACCGCATATCATACCGCTTAACCTCTAAAGTTGACAGTGCTGATTCTCAGCTTGGCTGCACGTCTTCTAGGTAATAAAATTCATAATAATTATACAGTGTAACACAAACATTCCTTCAATATCAAATGAATTAGTATTCATTAGGTAAATCTTAGTAGATTTACCCAATTTTATCAGAAGGTTTTATTTAACTTGTAGGTGATATTTGGGTGATCTTGCTATTGAATTTAAATCTATCTATCCCATTCCTCTCCCATCATGTTCTACTCCCCTCCCAATTCCCCATAATTTATCCTCCTTATCCGTTTCGTTTCTTTTCTTCGACCCGCAGGGCATCTGCGACACTTTAATATTATAGATGTTCATGTGCAGTCAACTAGTCAGTCACTTGACTTCAGTTGAACCAAATGCTCCGCTTGCCTGCTGTTTCATACAAGAAGAAGAAATTATTACAAGAATGTATACTGCGTGGGAAAGTCCTTTGCGTTGATAATAATTATTGTATTTTGGCTAATTTACGCCGGTGTAATTGTAATAAATTTAAAATGTAAACAATCGTAAAATACAAATTACATATCAAAATATATTAAACACAGTCATTTTGAAACGTGTTTAACCCGACATTTTTAACACTACACGGATCGTAATTACCAACAAATTGCCAAAGTAAATAGCAATCGGGTTGTTAAATATAATACATATTTAATACGTTTATATAACATACAATATAGCATACAAGAACTTCAACTAAGAGTTTCAACTCTAAAATGCGACCGAACGCACGTGTACAAGACGAATATAAAAATTATTTACATCTTTTATTTTAATTTGTTTTTTTTTCGCAAGAGTAAAGCTCAAAGAATGAATGAATGTTTTCTATTCATGGCTCAAAGCCATACAAATTTATATTTCCATTCTAAAATTTTGCATAAAATATTGAACAAATACTGCCTGACTAGTGAACTATAAAAATATCATTCATATATTCATAAACATTGTATACATTCATATATTCTAAAGGTTTTCAATAGTAATAAGTGTACGCACCTGTTCCGTAATAGGTCTTTGTATGTAAGGTTCGCAAATAGATTATACTTGTCCGGTTGTTAACAAGCGCTGAGTCATAGAAATGCCTTTTGATATACTATATTATTGTTGCGTTTCAACTTCTTATCGAAGAGATGTATTACATATACAACTAAACATATAGTCCATAATTTAGCATAAAAAGGGGTGAATCTTGGAGTAAAAGTTGATATAAATATTTGTATAAACACCTTTATTTTGGCGTTCTAAAAGCTGTCTCAAAAGTCACATATAATATTGTGTTTGCATCGGAAGTTATACGAGGTCAAAGGTCATAAAAATAGTTTTTCGCGATTATCTCAGTTTCTATTGCTCCAATGATGTTAAAGTTAAGGATTTCATTTAATCCTTTTTTCAGGCGCTCAGTCGTTTTTGAGATAGAGGGCAGCAAACGCGCAGCTTCAACTGTGAATATTGCCTTCAATTTTGTATTATTTATCAGTTAATATACTACATCGCAACATTAAAGGTACATTCAAATATTTTGCTTATTACCTCTCATTCCAAGATTTATCGCTAAATTGACTGGACTAATAAGTACTTATATATAAATTTAAACAAATATATTCTAGAACATTCAACACATTGTTATCTAGATCCAAACTAAGCAATACTTTTGGGTTTGATACTCGTTATAGACATTTTTTTTTTCATACTTTGAATAATGAAAATGTTCAGATATACTATAATCGTGTGTTTGTTTTAACGCGAGTACTTTCCATTTTATACTGTTGTACTTTCCATTTTTTGTATAATAAACTGCGTTTAAAATCCTTTAAAAAGTATTTTATTTAAAATGTTCAGATATGTTATCCTTTGGTCGGTACATTCGTGTTCCGCATCTCACTCTGTCCTTTCACACAGTATACCTATCCTATCCTATCCTACTTAATACAATAAATGCTTAAAGTTTGTGAGGCTGAATGTACCGATATGATTGTTACTCTTTTATGCAGAAACTACCGTTTTTTGATAAAAACTTGGTAACATATAGAATCCAGAATAACACATGTATTACTTTTAAATTGTCACGGATTCAGAAGTTGATCGATTGAAACCATTATTTAGGGCCTACTCCTCTATAAGTTGATCATATGAATAACATTTTCGAATAATACCTCATTCCTATTTCAAAATAACCATTATTGCCTATGCGACGCAATAAGCCACGTTTAGCGTTGTGGTAAAATTACGCCAAATTTTCATTAGCACAAATCGAATCCAATTGTAATCCTTATTATATTTTCCACTTACAACTAGTGATTTGGTTGGAAATGTTTACATAGCTTAGTGCCACGAGTTAATTCCGATTGTTTATAGGTTTTAAAATTTATTAAACTAGTTGTGCCCCGCGGTTTCACATTCCTGGGGTTTCAAAGAATCTATGTACAAAATTTCATCCAAATCGGTCATGTTTTACAATTAATTTAATACCACAATGCCTAAACAAAGAAATCTTTCCTCTTTATAAAATTACTAGCTGATCCGCGCGGCTTCGCTCCCCATTATGTTATATTTATTTTATTGTCATTTAGCCTAAAAAATATAGCCTATGTTACTCGCGGATGCACTCTAAATTTCTCTTGAAATGTTGCTTATCTTTCTCAACGATCTCAGGTTAGCTCGTGTGGACTACAAAATTTTGTACTTTGTGAATTAACTTAGTAAAACGACATTTTATTATGAAATTTTTTACGAGTTTAGAAACGTATATCTCGTCAACTATTCATTTCACAAAAAAATATATTAGGAAACTTCTATTTCATTTTTCAATATTCAATAATAACTCATTTAATTACATAGAAGTTTGCGAACTTATTTTTTATCCCCCGGTTACATGTAAAATATATACTTTTATTGGACCTTATATTATCTATCGGCATATAAATTTTGTTCAAAATCTGACGAGTTGTTTTTACACACATACAAATAGAAAAAAGAAAAATAATTATATAATATTCAAAACAATTACTCTTTTAAAAATAATCAATGTAGAGAAATGGTCTGGTCACTTTATTTGCGTTTTAAACTATTCTTAATAACCAGATTTAAAATTCTTTTATGTATGGAAGTACAAGAGGAAATTGGTTCTAAAGAAAAAGATTTAAAGGGTGAATGCGGGAACGTAAAAATTGTATGAGAAAATTTTAGTGCACAGTTTGCCAGGAAATTTCCTTTACATATTCCAAACAGATAGAGAACCTAGATATAAAAATGTTTTTAAAATAAAGTTATCAATATATTTACAAACATTTCTCATGACAATGAATCTGCTGTCTGAGGATCGGACCCAAAGTAAGGGAACTTAAAAATATTGTTTTAATACTTTTATTCTGGGGCAACTCCGGGATTAAAAGTAGCTTAAATGTTATACTGAACCTTTACCTATATACCAAGTTTCATTAAATCGGTTCAGTTTTTTTTGCCTGAAAGAGTAATAAACACATACATACATCCTCAGAAACTTTGCATAATATTAGTAGGATGTCACTATGTGAAGATGCAACGTTTTAATGGTGAAATAATTTTTGAAATCGATCTAGTAGTTTTAGTGTGAAACCATTACAAACATACGTAACAATGGCAACGTGGCAAAGGTCTATTGCGCCGGGGGTGTGGGTTCGATCCCCACGAATAGAAAATAATTATGTGATGAACATTGTAATTTTCTACTGTCTTAGTGATAATTTATCTATAGTATGTGTGTCTTTACAAAAAGGAGTATGTTTATGTATATCTGTCAGTTATCTAGTTTCTATAGTACAAGGTTTGCTTAACTTGGGACCAGATGGCGTAGTGTTAATTATTGTCCTTTAATATTTATTATACGTACAAACGCAGACAAATGTTCTCTTTTTAATATAAGTTTAGATAATTATTATACTGCTAAGTTGTATTACTAATTCACTTCAGAATACGGCCGCGAGGTATGCCAAGGAGTGAAATTTAATCCGTTCCAATGTAATTTGTGAATTATTCATAAGAAGAGGGTTTAATGCTGAGACACTCGTGCTAAAAGCCAAGTCTCGAAGAACTGCGAGTTAGGAAATTTGGTCGGAAGGTAAATACTCGTACTTCATTTACTCGGTTACAAATATATATTGATTAAAATAACGCTTGTGTTGTATACTTGGTGTATATACTTCTGCTCACAGCCGCCCTCATTTGAAATTCGGGGCTTATAGACCAATAAAAGGTATATTTTATTCCATCACTTAATTTCCACTATTATCACTTCACCATCTAACTTATAATTCGTGTTAATATAAAGTTTTATCAAAATCTATTCAGTGATTACCGCGTGATTGCACATGAACATGTTAACTCACATTTTTAAGTTTTGATGATAAGTTTAAGCAATATTGTTTAATAATTAAATTTATTATATGTAAAATTTGTAACACCCTAACAGGGCCATGTAACGTCATTGTCTTTACTTGTTATAATTTGTTATGTATTGCAATATAAATAAATAAATAATCAGATTTAATATAGGGTGGGAAGTTAAACACATATATAAGCCTTTTCTATTATTATTTATTTTAAATTAACAATAGTATTGAGCTTGACAATTATTGTACTAGTTTCAGTACTAAAGATTCACTGCCTTCAATGGTTGCGTTTTGTGCTTCAAGTAGATCTCTGAAACAAAAACATAATTTATTGCTTGGTATATATAGTGGAAATGTTTATCTACATATATTTTCAATAAAATTCTATATAATATATTATTTAATAATTTGATTAAATAGGCTAGTTGACTCTTTATTTTATTTGGTTTTAAATGATTAATCTAGATCTAATATGCAAAAAATATAAATATTTTTATAGCATTTTTGACGTTCTAAGTTTAATGATAAAAATATTTTTTTATTTGAATTTCTTACGATTTTAATGATTGAAATCGAAGAAATATGGTTTTATACGCTTAGAAAATATGAGTCAACTAGCCTATTCAGGCTGAGACGATACAGCATCAGAAAACATTAAAGATGTTAGACTTGGTTTATATTATTCTTACCTTTAAGTAAGAATCCTTGCGAGTATATTAAGATTAATATTTAAAAGGGTAACTCTAAAATTTTACTTTAAATAATAAGATATTTACCCTTTATTTTTCGATGATCGAATATCACTTATGATGACTTCAAGATGACCTTCGACGTTTTCAAAATAGGTAAAGTCAATTTCATGTGGAGTCTCTCTGAAGTTAACCACGACTATGTAGATCTCACCATTGTACCACCTAAAAAATTAAATCGTTAGCAAAGATTATTAAATGTGTAAAGTATTTGCACATTAATCTATCTACATATACATATATAATATCATGATATTTCTACAAGTTCTTCGTATATCGATATTTTACAGATAAATTGTTAAATCAATTTTTTTTGGATCGAACCGAGGTTTAGGTTTGTACGCATAGCACTGACCGTAAGAGGTCATGATCTGAAATTAGTAAACTCAGATTAATTAATTTTAAAACTACAGAATTTAGAATTTAATTGAACAAAGAAAACACAAAATATGTATCAGCTTATTCTTGAAACTATCATTGTTTACGTAAAACTATACTTAGTTAAATTCATTAAGCTTAAAGCCTATGTAATCATACCCTTGTTACTAAACCTAAACGATAATACATAAATATGTCCCTTTAAATTAGACCCTCGTCTTCCAAGTTAACTGCAATATTGTACACAAAGTATTGTTTACAGAACTGAATTTACTATAACGAAAATAAGGGGCAAACTTATTTGAACTATCATTATTATAAATTAAAGCAAAGTCGTTTCAAGATGTATGCACGTATCTTTAAAATTATTCAACAGATTTTTTTTCGTTTTTTGAACTGATTCAAAAGCAAGGTTTTTATGTATATATCATGTATACTAAAGTAACAGCGAACCCAAGGTTAAACGCAGTAATTTTGAAAACAACCGGTTGGATTTAAATAAAATCTATCTCTTTTCACTATATAGGTAGGTTCATGGTACAAGTTAGGAAGGCGGTGGAAGCGGTTAAATACTACATCCTCAATATTCACAAAAGCTTGTGATAGGTTCATTTGAATTTAGGTTATTTTTGTCGTTTTGTGAGATATTTACACATACAAATATTTTTCAAACGACGAAAATTGCTATGTCATATGATAACATTGCAGTTTTCGTGGACATCCCATGACGGAAAAGAAAATCTTAACTAATACTTTTATTGATGGCCATGCTTTATGCCTCGAATTAAAAAAAAAACGTAAACATATTTTAGTGTACAATAATATATGAAGTTTAGTTTGGTCATAGTCTTGATGGTCTTGCTTACATCTATAATTTATTTAAGTATACTAATTTATTAACCGGCATATAAACGAAAAGCCTTGTACACAAAAACAATTAATTTTCGATCGTTTATTTTTATACGATACGTTACAAATTGAGTAATCCTGCGTGTCGTACAAATGTCAAGCACTTAGCTGTTGCTGACATGTCATTATAATCTGACATTTGAAGTGTTTACAATATCGCGTTATGACGGATTAAGTTGTTTGATAAGATCGCTGGATATTTGAATGCCGACATTTATTTTAATCGATAGCGATTCGTTTAATTGATTTATGGAAAAAATATATATTTTGCTTAGCACGTTTTATCGTCAAAAGTAGATTTTGATACTAGTACTTTTATTACGGTATTTTAATCTAAAAGAACAAACACATATTATTGTTTGTAATTATTAAACTTATTTAACTTTAAATCAACATTAAAGAAGGCAGTTTTTATGTTTATATTAAACTGTTTCGTTGACAAAAAACTTGCTATAAATTCTTTCCTTTATATACCTTTTTATTACAAAGATAAATATTTTAAATACTTCAATTAGGTTACATGTTTCTCCTTACCTTCTGAACGCAAATACATCATTATTAAACGCCACGGATTCATATCTTCCATATCTGAAGGTAGATTCTGTTCGTAACTGTGATAATGTTTTATAGACATTGAGGTGTGACTTCTCGGTCGCTCTTTGGACTTCAACGTTTAGCTTTTCATATCCATCAGCAACAGGCAGCCAGGTCTTGTCACCAGTTGAAAATCCTATATTATAAATAGTAGGTATAAGTCCAAAAAGTTCTATTTTGAATATACTACTAATTTCGTACCCGGATTTAAGTCCAGGACGAATTTTTACACTGATAATAAAGAAAAGTATTTCTTTTTATTACCTATCAATAATACCACTAATAAATTTTCAACTTGAAAGTAAAATAAAATATGAATACTCTATAGATAAGATAGAAATATATCACTTAACACTTTCTATTTTTAAAGCGTTTTAAATTTACCTGCATTTTTATCAGCACTCCATTGGAAAGGAGTACGTTCAGGATCTCTAGAAGATTGCACGTAATTGATAGGATCATCAGTGTTACAGCCACTCGGATCTACAGTGTCTTCCCAACTAACATATCCATTTACCATACCAAGTTCTTCTCCCTACATTTAAAAAAAATAATTTATCAATTATTAATAATTGAGTTTGTTAAATCATTTATAATAAAATATACTGACCATGTAAGTTACAGCTATTCCAGGTAGTAAAAGAACAATCATGTTGATACCATCAACTAATTCAGGACTAAATCTCGTGGCTACTCTGTCGTTATCGTGATTTCCTGCCTTTAAATATACCATTCAATATCAAAGAGGATTAATAAACAATTATATAGAAATAAGTGTTTTTAACTTACCACCCAATTAGCTAACTTATCCATAGGCTTAAAAGTAAGGAATTTGTCCAGGGCATATTTAATTTCACTAGCCGTAGATTCACCATTAACATCAGCAATGAGTACAAAATTAAATGGCATCTGAGCACCTTCACGGTTTTCATCGCCAAAATATTTCATAGTTACTTGTGGAGTTGAATACACTTCAGTCATCATAACTCTCGTGAGACCATCTTTTTCTTTAATTTCATCAAATACTTCTCTCCACTGATACACCATTTCATAAGTTTCCTCCTGATCTTTAGTGTAAATGTGCCTTAAATAATCATAGTTCTCTGGGTCATCAAGATGTTGTCCAGATATAGGTTCATCAGGATATATTCCATATTGTTCTTTATCAACTTCAAACAAATGAGCGACTGCGTCCACCCTGAATCCGGCTACACCTTTTTCAAGCCAGAAACGTATGACGTTCTTCATTTCTTCAACTACATCAGGATTACGGTAGTTAAAATCCGGTTGGCCAATGACAAACTGGTGTAAGTAATATTTTCCAACTTCTTCTCTGTACTCCCAGGCACTTTTACGAAATACGCTAAGCTAAAAGAAAGCTTTATTAGTAATTCATTTATCGAAATTGAAGTAAAAATGTTGTAAATAGTGGCTCACCCAGTTGTTCGGTGGATGCAAAGTTCCATTTTCATCCTCAACTCCATCCTCCCAAACGAAATAATCAAAATATTTTTCATGGCCTTTTAATGCTTCTTCAAACCAAACACTTTCATTGCTACCATGATTTGGAACAAAATCGAGAACAATTTCGATATCTACAAAAAAACACTAAACTTAAGTAACCAAGTAATAACTCTTTATAGCTTAAATAAAATAAACAATATATTTACCTAACTCTTTAGCTTTTGCAAGTAATTCTTCAAAATCTTCCATCGTACCATATTCATCATGAATATCATAGAAATCGGAAATATCATATCCGAAATCATACATAGGCGATTTAAACATGGGTGACAGCCAAGTCGCACCGACACCCAATTCTTTGAGGTATTCTAGCTTTGAAGTAATTCCTGAAAACATTAAGTTTATACTCACTTTACTATATCCAATTGGACAATAAAATGCATCAAGAATAAAAACACTAACACAAGAAATGGTAATGGCAAATGGAAACATCTGCATTAGTAATTGTAATTTTATTTAGAATTGTGAGTCACTGGATTCCCATCATGACATAATAATATGTATAATTTCAAAATACCTTTTAAATCACCGATACCATCACCATCACTGTCCATGAACGACCTTGGATATATTTGGTAGAAAATCGTGGTTTCCCACCAGTCAAGTTCGCGTTCACTTGACGCATTTGATATTATAAAGAGAGCTGGTAACAACCAAAGTGATTTTGACCTATAAACAAAGAAAAACACTTTGAAAATCGTCGAATTGAGTGCGCTTGAGAAAATATATCTCTTCTTGCAGAATGAACCTTTTAAAATCAATACTTTAAATTGCTATATATAGTATGTATGCATAAGTATTTTTTTGATATTAGAGTTCCAAAATATTGCTACTCACCTCATGGTGACTATAAACAAACTCAACAATTGTCACCTTTATTTTCCTTTATATTATAACAGTTTAGATAAACGGCCTAAGATTTAGGAGATAAAACACTCAAATACCCATTCCCATCAATCCATTATCTCCAAGCAAACCAAATTTACTGTGGAATGATATTTTAACGTTTTCTGCAAATTAGAGTGCTCTAAAAGGCTTGTTTATTGAAGATGACTGAGCGTTTTTAGATAAAAAACTAATTTTGTAACGGGAGTGGATAGACGATTAGACTGTTTTTAGGATTTCGGTACAAAGGGGACGTTTCAAGTTAATTTAACGAGATTAATGGGTTGCTACGTAGGACGTAATTTTAATTAAAAGTAGTTAAATGTTTAGAAAAGCTTTATAAAAGGTTTTTATTTCACCATGCACAATTTTTTATCATAATTGTAATCCCTTTTTAAAATCTCACCATTTTGAAGTTCAATTAGTGTAAATTTGTTTCTTTTTCAATAAATAATGATTATAATCTGAGAAAAACGAATTTAATATTTGAATTTCATGCTACAAATAAAAAGGTTTAATATGAAAGAATTTTTAAAATACAAAAAGCCTTTTCTATCAAAACACCCAGGCCTACTCTTTCTGTGAATTTTGGCCAGTATTCTAGCTGTCAATTCATAAAACGTAATCATAAAATCTCTACAATAAAAATATTTTTTCATATTTTTCACTATTAAATCTCGATTCTTAATAAATCTGTCTAGGATTTATCAAAAACAGACATAAAAAATAGTGGTTCAGAAAATAACCATAAGATAGTACAAGATAGATAGTGGAAAACTTTAAAACGCATTTCTCATTATTTTACGTCTAAAAATAAATATCGTAGGAGACTACAATCTCACACGAGCGCAAGATTTACATTAAAATGAATTGCTTGAGATGATATTGCTTTTGTGTATCGTTTATATTTGTGTACTATACCTATGAAGGAAAGAAAATATGAATTCAGTTCTTTATATTTTTATTTCTCCTAATATTATAAATGCGGAAGTTTCTGAGGATGTATGTAGGTGTGTTTGTTACTCTTTCCCGCAAAAACTTTTGAATCGATTGCGATGAAACTTGGTATTCATTAGGTAGGGATCCAAAATAACATAATATAGACTACTTCTAATCCCGGAATACCCACGGGATCATAAGTTACAAACCCAGATTAAAGTGAAGTTAGTTAAAGTTACATACATTTTCAGCATCATTTCATCATCATTCGTTTTACTTTTAATCCCAAATATTATATCTTAAAGATATTATCTATGTGATAAAATAGTGTTTCATGCAAGTGACACCTTTTTAGAAAGTTTTGAAAAGACTATTTATAAAATCATAATCTCATTCAACCTATTTAAATCAGAATATAGCGTCAGAAGCAATCAATTGGAAAATCGTTGACTACCGACTGAGCGAGAGGTATCCAATAATCTATGATGCGCCCAGCCATCACTTGCAGCTGATCTTAGAGATAATTAAAAGCAGGATATAATTGCGTCGTCCAATCCAGGTAGTCATTTAACTTGAGAAATTTCATCTCGGCCCCGACGGCGATAGCAAAGCACCGTAATCCAGTTTCATAACCATTAATAATGTTTAACTTGTCTTTAGAGAGGAAGATTATCTAAACCATTGGAGTGCCCGGTTTTCTTAAGACTTCGTTTGTTTAATAACGTTTCTTACCCGGCTGTGATGGAAGCAGGGTAATGTTTTTGAGCGTATGTCTATGTGTATGTTTGTATATCCATTTCTTTGGCACACCTAAAGTGGCTGGATGGATTTTGACATGTGAGCTGTTGTTGGATTCGTTAAAATTGTGGTAGGGACATCTAGCTTATTATTATAAATGCTAAAGTTTGTGATGATGTATGTATTTATGCGTGTGATTGCTACACTTTCACGCAAAAACTACTAAATAGATTAACATGAATCTTGGTATACATATAGGTTAGAGCTCAGAATAACATATAGGATAACATATAGGATATAACATTTAAATTCCGGGATTGCCACGAGAAGTTATATGTGCGAAACCGCGGGGCGCTACTAGTAGGCTATATAAATTTTCAAAATGACGCTTGCAAATCTAAAAAAGGCAGTAAGGCGTTTTCATAGATAAATATTAGTTGAGCTTGTTATTAAAAATTCACACACGTTTAACTTTAACTACATTTTGTACGAAATACAATTTTTAAAAGAGATTTCCGCCAATGAGATATTTTATCGAAAGATGTGAAGCATTCCAATATATCAATAGAAACATTAAATAGCTTTTATCCACATTTTACTTTATTTATTCTTCTCCTGCAATGGCTTTAAATGATAAATCTATTCACATTTTGTACCAGGAAAGCAGGCTGCTCTAGGGGTTTTTAAATCCCTCTTACACTCTGTATAATATGTATCTATGTCTTGTTTTCTGTATGAAATATGTTCAAATGTAAATCTTTAACATTGTAACTTTATACAGCACCTACATTTAAATCTTGTCACAATTTTGTTTTGCCAAAATAACGGTTACTTGGAAGAGATGGCTCGGTCCATGTACAATAGTACATGCATTAATAAACTTATGTTTTGTATCACTTATTATTCTCATGGTGCAAGCAATCAAGAATATTTTCATTTTCATTCAGATTTTGTTCTATATTATTATTTAAAGCTTACAATATGGAAAATATTAATAATCTAAGTGTTCTGCTACCATAATGTCATTTAGTGAAAAAAATTATGAAATCGGTCCAGTAGTTTTAGCGTAAAACTATTAGAAACACACGAATGTTTCTTCTGTAATATTAGTTTAGAATCTGACCTTTCAATATGTCTTTGCACTTTGGATTGTTATGAGTAAACAATAATTGTATAATTTGTACAACAATGTGTGGCACAATAGCATGTTTATGCAAATAAATTATTCATATTTTGAATGTAATGTCATAAATGAATATTCCCTTATGTAAGCTCTAATGTAAATACGATATCATCGTATTAATATTAGTTACTTTATATGCTAAGCAAGCTTTCGCCGCTTTTTGTACTTCTTCTTTTTTTGCAAATTAAAAACGTATATCTCGTCAACTATTTAACAGACAAAAACCTAATAAGAAACCTCTATTTTATTAAAAAGACCTATCCAATGACGCCTCATTTATTTATAAATTTTAGAAATCTACCTAGTGCCATCTGTTTTTACGTGATTGACGTACATACAAACATACACTCAGACAAGCACACAAACAGAAACAAATGGGTCTATAAAAGACCCATATTGCTGAATTACTGAATTGATCTGGTTACTGTTTTATTATATGTAAAGACATTGCATTATGTAGCAACATTAATCGCACTGAATTAATTTCATCCCCTGTCCTGTATTTA
>LQNK01000399.1:135677-165554 GCA_001586405.1 Phoebis sennae
ACTAACAATTTTTTGGACATGTTTATCAAAGTGTAGCTTAGCGTCGAATATAACACCAAGATCTCGGATACAATCGACCTTATTCAATATTGTGTTACATAATTTATAGTTGTAAGAGATTGAGTTACGTTTTTTTGTGAAAGATATGTAGTTGCACTTGGATATACCAAGCTGCAATTTATTGAGTGCGCAGTATTCGGCAAATCGATCCAAGTCTTGCTGTAGTAATAAGCAGTCATTTATATTTGTGATGGATCTATAACATTTAAGATCGTCGGCATATAATAAAAAATTTGAGTTCTGGAAACAAGTGTTGACGTCATTTATAAAAATATTAAATAACAGAGGCCCGAGTATCGAGCCCTGCGGTACGCCAGATGTTACTGTTATTGTGCTAGATTGATGTCCATGCAGTACTACTTTTTGAGTCCTATTTGAGATGTACGATAAGAACCACCGAAGTAAGTTACCCCTTATACCATTATACGCAATTTTATCAAGTAGTAGTTTATGGTCTACCTTGTCGAAAGCTTTTCGAAAGTCTGTATATACGGCATCTATGATAAACATAACTTAACTTGCTATGAATTAAACACCAATATGTTTAATTCATAGCAAGTTACGTCCTACTAATGTTATAAATGTGAAAGTTTGTAAGGATGTATGTATATTTGTTAGTCTTTCACGAAAAAACTACCGAACCGATTACGATGAAACTAGGAATACATATAGGTAAGGGTTCAAAATAACATATAAGTATGTACTTTTAATTTCGTTTCACCCGTTTGACTATTGATCCCGTGACAACTCCGGGCCACGTAATAAAAGAATTAGGGCGACACGGTAATGTTACCATTATTAAAACACGATGTCGATATTTCTTCCACTTAGTACATATATATAACGGCCATAACCGTACTTTGGGCTGGTCGAAGATCCTCCCTTTTCGTAGGAAAAATTACAAAATCCTCTACAAACTAGTCACCTAACTGACTCTAAATGTCACCATTATAGAGGTAAAAGCAGATTGATCTGGAAACAACCTGAACAAAATTGATCTGGACCTGCACTACGTTATAGTTTGAAAGTTTATTCTGTACGAAAGAAGGTACTCTTGCTGTAAAGAAAACGACCCAACATTCATCAATATATTTAATAATTGTGTGAATTATCTAAGTTATTAAAAAGCTCGTATAAGGAAAATAGGAATACAAACCTAAATAAGAATATTATTGAACAACTTCAATTACTAAAATCCGGGATCGTAATACCCTGATAAGAAATTCCCAATGCCGAAGTTTTTGTGTTGTGTATAGATTTGTAATACTGATTGTACAAAAGAAGTTATAAGCCCGTATTCTGAGTAAAACGGAATATATTCACAACTTCGTTACCTTGTAATCGCTAAAATTCGAGTAAGTTTTTGTTATTTTATAAGATTATGATGCTGGAACAATTACAGTTATGATTTATTATTTGTTTTTATCACAGGTTTAAATAACCGACATCCTCACACTATAAGGTTGAAGAATTAATACTAAATAAAAGCTATTATATTACCTGTAAAGATAAGAATTAAATAAAAGCTATTTTTACTTCTTGGTGTGAGAATGTCGATTCTATTTATTCATTCATTCTCATATTTTACATATTTATATTTCACTAGCTATGCCTCGCGGTTTCTCCCGCGCAGTAGCCTAACTAGATCACCTATAACCTTCCTCATGAAACTGGCCAAGTAATAAAAAATGTTATTTCAAATTTTATTACTTTCGACGATATACAAACAAAAAAATTGCATTATAATATTCATAATCCTTTCTAATGTTATTTTAAATTTTATTACTTTCGACATGCAAAAAATATATTTTTTTGCATTATAATATTCGTTATTACCTCTTAAACGCAAACACATCAGCACTCAAAGCAAGCGACTCATGCCGGCCCAGTCGGAACGCCGGTCGCGAGCGCAGAGCGGTGAGCGTCCGATACACCTGGTAGTGCGAGCGCACGGCCGCCTGCTCGCCGTCCACGTTCCGGTTCTCGTAGCCGTCGGCTATAGGCAGCCAGGTCTTTTCGGCATCAGAGAATCCTGTTAAAAATTATACTCTCAGATACGTAAATATCTATCAAACAAAGAATAGAGAATGTTTTTCGATGAATAAAGTTAATAGTTGCGTAAATTAGTGTCTTTTGTTGTTATTCGCAAACTAAAAACTGAACATAAGCGTATAATAAAACAACTGTTACTAAAAATCATGATCGATACTTTTTAATCTATGCTTCTAAATTAATACATTATTAACTCAAAAAAACGCGTGATTCCATCGTACGTTTCCATCTTCTAATCATTACATCATGAAATATTTATCGATATAAATAAACTATGAGACCACATCGAATTTCCCCGTAAATGAACTTGCATTATTGACGAATTTGCAACTGTTCCCCTCACCGACGTTCGGTTCTATCACGAAGGGTCTAATACATATGTTATAACGGGAATTAATTTTCAAATCTATTCATTTGCCAGTTCGACTAAGATATAAATTGCTTCAATGAGTAACACTTGAACACGAAACCGTTTAATTAATCCAGTGTTTGAATTGAAAATGACGTTCAGAGAAATAAACAATAATTGCGCAAGAATTCAAATCTATACTGACGGTTAATTTCGATACATAGATAAAACTATCAGTATGATGATTTTTTAGAAAATAAATACTTAAAAAGACATCGTTTAGTTAATAGTTATTGTTTGATGTAATATGTTGCATTCCTTACTGAGAGGCACGTTACCCATTCACTTGCCATTCACCACCACCGTCACAATCCACCCCATAAGCCTTATTGAAGTGTCTTGTTTTGTATTCCTTAATGCTAAAACAACTTTCCCCCCCTTCTTGCCATTGGTCTACTGGAAGGGGGTCGTCAGTGTTGCATTCCTCACTGTATAATACACTTTACCCGCGTTCTTGCCGCTGGTCCACTGGAAGGGGGTCCGCACGGGGTCGCGGGACACCTGCACGAAGCTCACGGGGTCGTCAGTGTTGTATTCCTTACTGTTAAATACGCTTTACCCGCGTTCTTGCCGCTGGTCCACTGGAAGGGGGTCCGCACGGGGTCGCGGGACACCTGCACGAAGCTCACGGGGTCGTCAGTGTTGCATTCCTCACTGTTAAATACACTTTACCCGCGTCCTTGCCGCTGGTCCACTGGAAGGGAGTCCGCACGGGGTCGCGGGACACCTGCACGAAGCTCACGGGGTCGTCAGTGTTGCATTCCTCACTGTTAAATACACTTTACCCGCGTTCTTGCCGCTGGTCCACTGGAAGGGGTCCGCACGGGGTCGCGGGACACCTGCACGAAGCTCACGGGGTCGTCAGTGTTGCATTCCTCACTGTTAAATACGCTTTACCCGCGTTCTTGCCGCTGGTCCACTGGAAGGGGGTCCGAACGGGGTCGCGGGACACCTGCACGAAGCTCACGGGGTCGTCAGTGTTGCAAGCCAAAGGGTCCTTCGTCTCGCTCCACGGCACGAATCCATTTACCATTCCTATCTCTTCGCCCTTTTTAATGGAAATTTTAATACGTTGGTTATTTATATTTGGGTCGCATTTATTTTCTTGTACACTTTTAGAAATACATAACGGACTTTTTTATAAACAGTAGTTAAAAATGTCTATTGTTTATTTTCATTTACGATTGCTAAGTATACAAATTTTCCCTTATTAATTTTATTGTGAATTTACGCAAAAAATCATCCTTAAAAGTATTTTTAATAGTGCCTGTCTACTTACAGATTTTTGGGAAAAAAAGTGTCTACTAGCCCGCCCCGCGGTTTAATCCTCGTACTTTCTGATCCCGTTACATCTCCTATATGTTTACAAAGTTTCATCGAAATAGGTTCAGTAGTTTTTGGGTGAAAGAGTAACAAACAAACATACATTGAGGATGTAAAATAAACTTTCTCAATATTAGTAGGATATTATACATGCAATCATCTCGAAGCAATAAAAAAAAATTTATTTGATATAACCTTTATTAACATAAATTATTTTACCATGTACGTAATAGCGATGCCAGGTAGCAACAGAATCAACATGTTGAACGCATCCACCAGCTCGGGTCGAAAACGAGAGGCAATACGACTTTTATCATGGCTGCCGGTCTGCGAAATAAAAATGTTTTCTAAACTGGAATATTGATACCATTCGGTCAACGTTCGGTCCATTAAAGCTGAACAACAAAACGCTATAGCAATGACTATGGCCCTATTGACGACGGAACGTCATAGTATAACAGATACGAATCGTTTTCACTAACAAGCATTTATTGACGACTCGATTGGCGCAGTGGTTCAGCAATGGTCTATTGCGCCGGAGGGTGTGGGTTCGATCCCCACGAGCAGGAAATTATGATGTGATGAACATTATAATTTTCTACTGTCTGGGTGTTCGTTTATCTATAGTATGTATCTATTTACAAAAAAAATTAAGTTTAAGTATGTCTATCAGTTATCTAGTTTCCATAGTACAAGCTTTGCTTAGTTTGGGAAGAGATGGCGTTGTGTTAAATGTCCAGGAATATTTATTTATTATTTTATTTATTTATAATCAACCTATCGGAACCAAGTTTTGATTGTTATGTTAACGCTACGATTATTAAAGATACGTTTTGGACTTACGCCTAGTAGGATATTGTACTGTAAGTAAAACGACTCGTTTTATTTTTATAGGAACTGGGCATATATCGCCTTTTGATGCCTTATTCAATCTAAGATTGTAAAAAATAAATTTGCTAATGTATATTTTTTAAATGATGTGTTATTTGATTGGTATTAAAAATTAAGGTTTGTTAATAGTTTTTTGTTCCAATAAACAGTTGACGAAATACACACTTGTAAAAATTTATAGCCCAAAATTCCAATTTTGTAATTCACGCCAGTGAAGTTGTGAGCGGAAAGCTAGTATGATATAAGTGACTAATATAAGAATTCGTTCTGTCTCCGAAAAAATGTAATGAAATTGAAATCCGATCCTTCAGTAACTAAATCGCTAACCTCACCGAAGTTTAGTATTTAACTTCATTATGTACACTTGGTTACATTAATTAAAGCCTAGATTTGAAATTGTATTATGCTCCAATATCATAAGCCCTCAAACGGAACAAAAGTAATTTAATATTAAAGGCTTCATTGTTCATGAGTTACTTAGGCGATGTTCAATTTTCCTTATACAGCTTCAAGAGTAAAAAACTTTAAAGCTTTGCTAACAAACCTGTCTTATTGTCTCTACATTTTAAATATTATTTAATAAATGAGTAAATTTTTACCCGTTTTGCGACGAGTTAGAATACGTGCGTCGCCAACCATTTCTATCCGTTGGTGTTTTAAGAGGCGATAGAGGGTTATCCTGCTGCTAACATATTTCGTGTATTATGTTCACATTTTATAACTTATTTATACTGATGAATTGTTAATTATAATATGATAAAAATTGTGATATTATTACGAACTGATTTCCGCGGTTCCACCGGCATATATATCCCGTTCCCGTAGGATTTTCGAGATAAAAAATCCCGATGTTTCAAAAAATCTCTGTACAAAATTTCACCCAAAACAGCCTTAGTTTTGGAGCTTATTTATTAGCAATACAAAACATACAAACAAATCTTTCCTCTTATTACATTAGTATAGATTAAGTATATATTGCGATACTCTATTATGTTTGGTAAACAAGTAAAAAGGTTTACAATGCTGCTATTAGTACAGAAATAGGAACTTACAATCCAGTTAGCGGGTTTTCCCAGCGGTTTATACGTTAACCACCGATCTACAGCGTACTTGATGTCTCTTGCATCTGACTCCTTGGTTAGGTCCGTCATGAGCGCGAAGTTGACAGGCACATGCGCTCCGGAGAGGATGCCCTCGCCGTAGTACCGTACGGCGCTCTTGATGCCTGTACACGCTTCTGTTAGGAGAATCCTGAAAACATGATAGAATATTGTTTCTTTTGTATTTATTGTTTAAGCAATGTTGTATGTGAGATCTGTTGATGTACCCTAAATTAATAAATAAATATGGATAAGGTCTTTCATGTATGGAGGGAATTCTCGAATGTTCGATAACGTATGCTACGTTATTTTTTTTTGGATGACAAAAGTAATAACTCTTCTTTGTGCAAAGATTTCTACGTTATTATAACAAACACTTTTATGTGGTTTATTAATTAAATCCAAATTATTGTACAATAAACAAAACATAAGGAATAATAGGTAAAATATAAAACGAACACTAGCGCGTGCAAAGGTAAATGTCTCTTTTCTCACCGCTTCTCGAAAGCGTTTTGGCGAAAAAGAACAAAACCGCGGCGTCCAATCACAGCGCGTTGCGCTTGAACGCTACGTTCAGAAACTGATAAAGAAGATGGAAGAATCACGGCGTACAACATAGGCCGTTACATTATTTATTTAATTTTGCTTTTAAAAATGAACTCCATTTATTTTTAAATGTGAAAAATTTATTATTCAATCAGAACAGATTTAAATTAAATCTAGAACAAAGTACAATAGAGATTAATACAGATTTTTTCTTCAGATGAAAACGCTAGTATTATATGTACAGCTACAGTATCACTCTTCACATCAAATGAAATAAAATATGTTTCCTGAGAAATAATACCTCATATAATAATACCTCAATAAAATATCTTTCCTGAGAAATAATACCTCAAGTTTGTCCTTTTAAATATCCGTTATGTTTTGTAAATTCCATGCACAAACATACCAAACAATTAAGAAGGGACAGACAAATTAAATGCGAAGAACATCAGGTATAATAGCTAGCTTATAAATAAATCCATCCAATTAATGTCCCTTTGACCCTTTAGTTACTTCCTTCATCAAAATTTAATTTATTACACTTTGAATCAACCTTTTCATAAATACTGTATAATATAGTTATGGACATTTGTGAAGTTAAGATTTCGATACAGGGTGCGAACTACGGAATTTATTTTAATATAAAGTTATAAACACAATATGTACTTTGTCATTACAAATAAAAAAAATTAATTAAATTAACTACAAACTTTACTACAAAAAAATTGAAACAAAAGAAAATGTCGAGTTTTAACACGAGCGAAATCGGTAAGAGGGTTACGAAGATAGGGGGGTCAATAGTATGCCATAAGCAAACCCTCATACCCTATTATTAATTTTTATAAATATGTAAAAACTTTATCACGGAAACCTATAACAGTGCTCGTAACATTAAAACCTTGTTGTTGTGAGGATTGAACCCGCAAAGATAACATATTTAATTAAATCAAAAACTAATGAATTTATGCCTCCGTATTATTTTATCTATTAAACTACCAGGTTTGAAAAATTATTTTAAATTATAATGGCTGATTTATGGAGAACTAATTCACTGCTGAAACTACGGATCATAGCTAGATACTACTTTAATTTCTTATTGTATTATTTATTTGATTTTTCTTCTGTATTGTTTTATGTATGTTTTTGTTGTAATAGTGGTGTTTAAAAAAATAAATGTATTTTCTTTCTTTCTTTTTTTAAATACAGATATTTTCCGTGTGAATTTAACAAATGTTCAAAAAATTTTCTATTTATCGATACTTAAAAGGGAACGTTCGCAACCACACTTATTGTTTTAAGACGCCATTAATTTTGAGACGCCTTTAAATGCTATAGGATGGTGCACAATAAAAGCTTTATGGCAATTCGTAAAGTATTTACTGCCAAATGGTGCTTGAAACGTAACGTTACTAGATGGTGAGATTTTTCAACAAGAACACAGGGCGTTACGCAAAATTAATCACATCGAGTTGTACATTAAGTGCTTGTCTGGAATCGAAACTACCGGTAGTAGAAAATATATTATTTTCGTATTTTAAATTAGAACAAAATCTAATTCAAACTTGTTAATGATAAATGTGAAAATTTGAATGTTTAGATGTTTGAATGTTTGTGTGTCAATCACGTCGCAACTATTGAACGAATTATGATTTTGATTTCTTAAACAGGTTGGCTATTAACTGGATTAGATGATATGATACCTTTTATTGCTGTAGACCCGGAATTTAACGCGAGTAAAGCCGCGAGCAGCACCTAGTGTTATAATTAAGTTATATTGTTATATTCAACCTCCCTGACTGATATCGGTCATGGTGGAAAATCTTCATCAAAAATGCAACCACGAGACCAATGAGGCAGCTCGATGTAATATGACTTAAAAAGATTATTATTTTTCTCCTTTACCAAACTTAATAAATACCCATTACTTATTCAAATAACCTTTGTATCGCCTAATGTTTCATGCATATTTTATTCACCAAAATTTCGAGGGTAGTTTTTACCGAGGAAAATCGCCAACCGTCTTTCCAGTTTTAAAAAAATATAATACTATCTGATATCATAACATGTGTTCTAATAAAAGTAATATTATAAAAAGGAAAATGTTATTGCTTTGTTCATTTAAACGCGCTTATCTTTCGAAACTACTGGATAATTTTATTTTCTGTTCATAACAGATTGATCTGGACGACTATCTAGCACTAAATTACTCATTAAATATAAATAATAGCACTATTCCCGAGTCAACCGCGGAACAAAATTCAGTCTCAAAGTCTTATAAAAATGAGAGAAGACACGATTTTAAATGATAATGGTTTAGAATTTTACATAAACATGAACCAATTCAAAAAGTAAATACATAAGCCAAACAAACTTAAGTGCTCGTTCCCCAGGTACAACATGTAATAATCAGACGTCTTGCAAGATTAATGTAATCCCAGACGTTTCAAAAGATTCTCCGTTATACGACGTCAAGCATGAGATATATGTGAATATATAAGGTATGAACGTCGGCACGGGTATGAACAGACTATCAATCGCATTATACATGATAAACATTACTCTGATTTAATATTTCTTCTGGTAAATATAAATTACTCCTATTACTTTAACGAAACATTGGAACATAAAGGTTTAAAAAATGACCATAGATTGATGACGCTCAGCATAAGCTTTGGGCAATGTGCATTGGGTGCGCTCTGCACCAATGTATACTCTAGATATAAGAGCTTGCCATTCTTTTTGTCACCGTAACACTATGCAAAATCACTTTCATGCTCTTACAAGAGATTATGCTCATCGAAACACTTACATTTTCCATGTATTAACTTTTAAAATGTCAAAATATTTCATGCTAAAATCTATCGCAATGCAATAGATTTTAGCATGAAATAAATGCTTGCTTTCAATATGTTTTGATCTTGCTTTTTCATCTTCAATGTCCTCTTAAGTTCTCCAATCTTATCGATATAGGTACTTAGTTATATAAAAGTTTAAAGACGGCGATAACTTCAACATTAGCCTTCTACTCAAAAAAATATATCGTTAAATTATTTTAAAAATAAACTTGACATCTTCTTAGCTGCATGTCTGTAATAATAACACACAAAATGATATTTACCTTGTAATATTATCCCTAATAGTGATAGAATCAAACGCATCACTGAACTGCGAAACTATTTCATAATTCTCTTCCTGATCCTTCGTATAAATATGTTCTAAATAATTATAATCCTCTGGATGAACCCCAGGTTTCCCAGTCATCGGCTCATCTGGATACCGTCCACCAAATACATCTTTGTCAGTCTCCAATAAGTAATTCACTGAGCTGATCCGTATGCCTGCGACACCTTTCTCCAACCAGTACTTCATTATCGTCTGAAAATGCGCATTAATTAAATATTAGATCGCTGACTTATGACCGTTTTCAATAATAATCAAAGATTATGGATAGATTGCAAACTCTGAATAAATGACATTTGATTGTCAAAGTCATAACAAAGACTACCTGTCGACAGCGTATTGAAATCAAAGTAAGTGATAGATAGATTTGCCTGACTTTAATAAACAAAACAAGGGACATTGAAAGCGGCCGTTAACTAATCATGTCTCTTTCTTATTACATGGATATAAAAGGGATAGATAGGTTTTTATGAACATGCGGGTAGTAGACTAAAAGCTCAAATTGCGACAATTGCTCAAATCCGTCTGTGTAATTTTTGCACGTACGTTCGTAAATTGCGTCGACAATAGATGAGACCTTTTTTACCTCACTACAGCACAATTTTGTGATTTTTTAATGAAAGATTTTCGTTCATTTTGTTACTATGTATAAATAAATAAAAATAAAGTGCCTCGAAAAAGCCGATTTGGAAAATAAACATTTTGACTTTCACTGTGAAATAATAGGGCATGAACAGAAAGGTTTACAAAAAAACTGTAGTTAAAACATTAAAGCTTAACACAGCTTAATGTTTACACATTTATGGATTTTTTGTAGTCTACATTATTTTAAAATTTTTTATCATATAGACATTTCCAAACACAAAGTTGTCTCCTGAAAAACCAGCTTACAAATCTTGAAAACTGCATCAAATACGACACAACGAACTCACTTTTAATTCTTCAACCAGCACCGGGTTTCTGTAATTCAGATCGGGCTGAGCGTCTCCAAACTGGTGCAGATAGTATTGATCTCGGCTCGGTACGTACGTCCATGCACTTTTTCTAAAAACACTGATCTGGAAACAAGTTTATCCTTTTAGGCTAGAAATACAGCTAAAAAGATAGTAGAAAATGAGAAAAAAATTATATGAAAAGGTGTTTTTATTCATATGCAAGATTATTTATGTAAAATGAATAATAAATTTATTTTTTTCTTTCATAGAAATCAGCTAGAATATTATTTCATAGAATATTCTTCTAGATAGCAAAAAATGGCTTATACAGTGGCAATAGAATTTAGAATAACATCAAAAGTCTTCACTAATGAAGCATACATTTTCGTTAAAAATTACGTATTTTTGAACCAAATCGCTATCTATTAAAGACTTTTCGATTGCAATGCATCATTTAATCTAAATATAAGATGACTGCAATATTTCATTCCAATAACAATAACAATACTATATATTTAAAAACATAAACATCAAAGTTGGCAGATATAACATATCCTTTAACACTCAACTCAAAACAGTCAAAACAAATGTTTAATATTTCATGTTATATATCGTATCGTATTATTCCAAGAGCTGGTACCAAGTTTTGAGTAGGTATTTGGGGCAAGCTGAACACTTCTATGATGCCTCTTCTGTTACACTCCGACATGGAATTGCAAAAATGGCTGAGGCTAATCTTTCCTAAAAGTCCCACCAAAAAGATTTGTCTTTTTGAGCATATAATTTTTTAGCCAAAGATTATTATTAAAATTTAAATTTATATTAATTATTACAATTTCAAGTTGCCTCAAATACATTTTTATATCAATATTTCTGTATTTTTGCCCCGGCGGCCGGTACTCACCAGCCAAGTCAGCATGTCGGAATATAATAGGAAAGGCATACAAGTTTTCAGCGTGTGTCAAATACCTACCCAAAATTAGTGCCGGCTCTCTGAGTATACGTTCATTACATACTACATACAGTACATAGACAATATCTCAAGATACCGATTATAATGGTGTAACACAGCCTTTGGCACAATATTGTGCTTCCTCGTTAGCGTCGACGTCATTTCCGCCTGGGATAGGATGTGACAGTTCCGAACGTCTGATAATATAGCACAGCTATTTGCGTACTGGTATTTCAGTATACTGTGACTATTTGAGTTATGATAAGGTGTATATCTACGAATTTATTCGATGAACTGATTTAAGATTATTTAATTAAAGAGGTTAAAGTAATAAATTGGCAAATCTTCCCATATTTTGAATGCAGGTAAAAATACACTTGACAATGTTCGAACAACTAAGAATTATTACTCCCGAAGCGATAACGATAGAAGTTGTGCACAAACTTTATTTTTTATAAAAGAAGTTTGCATTCTTTCTATTATAAACATATATTGAAATTACATTTGCGCTGACACGATATTTACGTATTGTAGATCGAAGAATAAAAGTCAATTAAGTCGGGAAAAAAAATTGAAAATGACATCGCGCGCAAAACTGAGTTAATAAATAATTAAATTGATTTAACGATAAGTGAGACATTGTTTTATTAATTATATTGTTCACGGTTTTACTCATCTAATTCTAGTCGAATAATAGATCTAATTATAGTTGAATGATAATACTGAATAATATAAACTAATGTTGAATTACTCTATTTATCTTTTACCCAGTGGTTGCGTGGCAGAAATCACTGATTAGTGATAAGGCCGCCTTTTACACTGTTTTTGTTTTAAGTTTATTGTGTTTTTTTTTTGTATATATATATGGTGTAATAAAGAGTTTAAATAAATAAATAATAATACCCAATTATTAGGCGGGCTCCTGTGCCCCTTTGCGTCAAGATGTCCGCTCTCCCAAATGTACCAATCATTGTAATACTCGTCCCGGTGCGAGGATTTGACGAACCAGTCGCTGTCGTTGCTGGTGTGGTTTGGAACGAAGTCTAGCAGCACTTTAATATCTAAAAGTCAAAGAAATAAATTAACGAATGAATAAATTAATTAATTCTTTATAGAAGAGGGCAAACGAGCAGGCGATCCACCTGATGGTAAATAGTTACCGGTGCCCATAAAAAGATGAATTTATAGATGGTTAAACTCTACAGTTTTAACTTTTGTTTAATTTAGTAAAGAGGAGAAGACAAGGAGTCTTATAGTACAGGGTCTACCTAGTTTAGGCTCCTGTCTCCCACTCAGTTTATGATATAATAAATTTGGGAGAAGTAAATAATTATATGTTTCTTTTTTTCATTTATGGTGTGGTATGTCTGCGGCTAAACTAAAAAAACGAGACAAGGAACAATTGAAAATTTTAACATTACTCATGTTTTGAGTAAGTTAAGTGACAAAACTTAATTGGAGCGAAATTTTATGTAACTATCACTGTAAACAACTTCTACAAAAGTATAACTAAAATAAAACAATTTTACCGCTCTTTCTCTGACTTTTAGTTTAAAATTAATAACTGCTCTTTGAAATTCAAATTCGTAAACAAGACAATTTCACGAAATTGTCACTGTGCAGTAAAATATGAAACTTTAAACGTAATAAAATCAGTATGCACATTCATGTTTAAGAAATAAAGTGTAAATATTATTCGGAACTTCTATTGTTGTAAAGTTTTATCAAAAATCCGCACACATGTTATGGATGATATTTTAAAATGACGTTATTGTTCAACTATTGAGGCATTAAGCGAACTCGTATACTTCTCTAATTCCTGTGCGTATCATTTTCATCATTTCATGTTTAAAACTATCTGTGTACAAAATTTCATTCAAATCGGTTCAGTGGTTCAAGTCTGAAGAAGAAACAGAGAGGCAGTGTTTTTTTGCATTTTTATTAATAAGGATTGTAGAGATATAGACAGAGAAGGCATGTTTTAAGAACATTTTAACATCAACTTACTTAAGTCCTCAGCCTTTTTCACAAGATTTTCAAAATCGTCGTTTGTCCCATACTCATGGTGAATGGTATAGTAATCGGTAACGTCGTACCCAAAGTCGTTCATCGGTGACTTGAATATAGGTGACAGTATCATCGCATCCACACTTATGTCCTTTAGATATTGGAGTTTCGATGTTATTCCTGAAATCATTTTTGGTTTTAAAAAATCATGAAGCCCATAAGACTGGATGATGTAATATTTTTTAGTGTTCTACAAGTTATCAGTGGAAAAAAACTTGAACTTGAGTATTTATACGGTGACCAATTTAGGTGCAAAGTGTATTACACTTCTCTGCTTAAAACGACCTTTTCACCAAAGTACGGCCCTTCCTGCTCTGGTTGAGTGACCGTGAAAGCGACCAAGAATGGATCAACCCAGAGAAGAATGTTACGGCGTATTTATGAACTCCCCGCAAGGTGAAGGAACATCAAGGGATTTAGTCAAAGTCCGGCATGAACCGTTCGCTTCCCCAGGCGACCGTAAAAAAAGTTAATGTTTATTTCTATTATAAAGACTACATTATCTATCATATTGATTGCTACTGAATTCACAATTTGAATTGCACTAGAAGCTTACAAAAAATATCGATTGGAATGATTGACGAAACTTAAACCTCCGTCTCTATCGCCATCCATGAAAAAATGCACGCCAATCTGAAATATCAGGGCCGTTTTTCACCAATCCTGCTTTACATTTACACTCTTATATCTTCCCTTTCCATCTTTCGACGATAATGATATAAATGCTATGAGTAGAACTTAGTTCATACCATTAATATCGCCAATGCCGTCTCCATCGCTGTCCATGAAGGAGCGAACGTAAATCTGATACATCACGGCCGTCTCCCACCAGTCCTGCTTTACGTTTACATTCTCGTACCTTCCATTAACTAATGCTACTGATAGCAGTAAGAAAACGTACTTTAATATCACTGGAAAAAATCAGCACAAGATAATTGGTTTACTTATAGAAAATATGCTAAGGGCATATATAAAATATATTTGCCGCGGTATTTTTTTAATTGAATAAAATGTAGATATATAAGTATGCTTATCAAATTGATCTATATCGTAAAATCTTATTAGTAATTGTATATTGTTGCATTGTTATTTATTGATGAAATTGTACATAATTTTATTTTAAAAAACGCAATCTATTATTAATATTCATTCCTCAATTCCACTATGTTATAAATTACTAGCTTTCCGCCCGCGGCTTCGCACGCGTGGGCTACTCTTAGAGGAGCACAACATAAGTTTAAAAAAAAGTACGATCGCAGGACCAGTGATATATATGCACATGTCTATTGTTTTTTTAATAATCTTCTATGGAAATAGGTTTGACCAAAATCTCACAGAGCCTCTTTAAAAATACAGAAAATAGAAGCCCACGCGAGCGAAGACGCGGGCAGAGAGTTAGTTATTTTTTGAAAGTTTTTGAGGATTCAATGAGTGTTTTAACGTCTTAATCTATACATTAAGAGTATAAAAAGGTATGTCTGCAACTCAACCAAAATCTCACATTGTCACGTGGTATGACATTTTCACGACTTTAGAAGCGTATATCTCATAAAATATTTATTTTAGCAGAAAAACGCATTTAGAAACCTCTATATCATTTTTAAAGACCTTTCCAATGAAACCTCATTCAATGCTGTATTCGCGAATTTATTTTTTTACCCTCCGTTAACATGTATGGAGAGCCACCCCTAGAAAGATTTTTCAAATAAAATGTAGCCTATAAGTTGCACCTACTATTGGTCTATCAGCATGTGAAATTTTATAAAAATCTGCCCAGTGGTTATTACGTGATTGACGCACATACAAACAGATAAACAGACAAACAGACAAACAGACAAACAGACAAACAGACAAACAGAAAAAAAAAATTTTAACCATGGTTTTGGTATCTATAGAACATACATATTGCATACCAATTACTCTTTTTGAAAAATATTCAATGTACAGAAATGGTTCGGTTACTCTTTTATTATATGTATAGATTATATACACGATTGGTTTCGTACATCATCGTCGTAATACTTTACAAAATCGATAATATCGTGGACTGACCGATAATATAGTGCAAGAAAACATGTTTTCCTACATATAAACGCTATAAGATATGAGTTATCTAGGTATGGAACTCATAAATTTTAGAACTTATTTCTTCAAATTTATGAGTTCCATTAATGAGTTTTATGGTACATACTTCAAAACAACTCTGCTATAAAACTCGATAACAACAGCAGAAACATTTAACACAAAAGATGATTAAAACCAGAATCTCATAGAATAATCACACACAATTTCGAGAACGACCATACCTCCACATAATCACCGATAAAAGAAATGCACTGTAATACCGCTGCAAAATGCAAGTTCATTTAAAAATGTAATTTAAAAACCCCTCTCCGTAATATACCAGACAGGTGAATTATTTTTAAATGTTCTAACATTTTGTTTGAGAAAACTTTAGTTATAATAAGCTTTTTAAATGTTCTTTCAAGATCAAAGGTTGGTTTAAAATGTTTATCTAGCTGTTTCCAGAGATTTTTTATTTAAACATAAAGATTACTTATAATATTCTATTCTATTTTAATCATATAAGTGACGATAGCACAAATAATGCTTTTGTGAAATGTATCTTTTAGAAATTATAACTATAAAAACAACGTTAATAATTTAAACATCTCTATGTATCAAACTTTTAATATAAATGTCCCTTTTTACGTTGTTATTTCGTGATAATTTTAATAAATTTAATAACATATCAAAACAATCAATACATAATCTAACTTCGCAATAGTTTATAATCTGCGCTTTGTTATTATACCTAAATATTATTAGCATAGATCTTAAAAAATATTTTTACTTAAGCACTTACTTGTTAATAATTTCCGAGCACAGTCACTCTCATACCGTCGTAATATAATGTAATATGATAGCACATTATATGACTCTTATATACCGATTGTATTTATAAACTTTCGTATTCGACTCCATTGAAACGTTCTTTATTTTATAAACTAAAATCAGATCGCCACTAATAAAATATTTGATTGTTAAAGAGATTGGGATAATACGTACAACCAATTGTTTGTCAATGGATAAAAACATTATATATACCCGCATATATCTCCCGTTCCCGTGAGATTTCTGGAATAAAAAGTATCCTCAGTCTTTTCTCAGTTTTAAACTATATTAGTACAAAATTTCATCCAAATCGGTACAGGTTAAGGTGTAAAGAAAAAACACACATACAGATATAAAGACAGACTGATAGATTTATAATATTAGTAAGGAAGCAAGGATTCAAAGATATATAAGGGTTTCTGGGTCTAAACCCCGGTGGATGCATACCGTCTTGTAAGGCTCAGAAAATGGTATCCGTTTTGTCCACAAAAGAAAATCCATCGATATAACTAAAGTGTCTTCCTTTTCCACTAGAGGAAACATTATTTCGCATTATACAGGTGGAATTTTGAATTGGACGAAATCCTAAACTATGAGGAATATAAAAAAAATGCTGCAAAGTCTGAAAGCCGATTTTGACGAATATAAAAACTAATTTACCGTACCAGACATAGAAACCGTCTATATGAGAGCCCATTTCAAATATTCACCCTGTATAACAAATAATAATAAAAATATATTATAAATTAAGATGAAAATATTTAGTAATTAACGTTTCCCTTTATTTTCAGGTACGTTATTAAGAAATGGCTTCATTGAAGGTGAGGTTTAATTTTCGAGACGTTAGAAATTTTCCCTGCTTTCTGAGACCCGTCTGAGACCGCTGTCAAATAGTAATGAAATACTTTTCTGAGTCAATATTTTGTACTAAAATTCGTCCAGTTCGGAAAAGTATTTTACCGAACCATCAAGAAGACGTTTCTTTTCCTACCAGAAACCAATAAATTTATTTACAAAAGAACAAAATAATTCTTAAGCTTTGTGCATTTCGGTTTATAAGTTTTATCAGGTTATTTTCTAAGGTGCTTTAAAGGACAAGAATATTAATTTAATAACAACAAACTAAAAGTCACAAAAAATCCTTAGATTCTGAGAGTATTATTAAAGTCTTTGCCGCTTCCAAATGCTAATGCAATCTTTGTTCCTTAGGGGAAGCAGAGTAACTACTTCGTTAAAATCGTTTTAGACACGAAGTTGTATACATGGGCCAAGTATTGTGGTCAAACAGTATACGAAATAAAAATAGCACCTACGCTACCAGAATACTCTTGTCTCAAAACAAAAATCTTATCTAAAAAACTCAAAACCTTATCTACATTTTTGTTTTATCAGCTGAAACCTAGCAACAGTTTTGGGTCCAGAGTTGCTATAAAGAAGAATAATATTAAAAATATCAAAATTAACTGCAAGATGCAGAACTTCCAGGAAACTTCCTGGTTTTTAAAATCCATATGTCCATGGACCTAGCTAGCACCAGCCAGGTCTACATTTCCATGTAGGGATGTAATAGGCATCATATAAGTCTTCAGCTTGCTTGAAACACCCATTTAAAATATGGACCTAGTTCCTGGAATACAGTCAATACATCCAAATGAAATTCTGTTCTCTATTAAAGCGAAGTTACTATTCCCAAAGTTCGTCTTAGACACGAAGTTATATGCGGCAAGTATTTCAATACACCATCGAGAAGACAACTTCTTACCCCAACTATCTTCCATACACGCGGTAGTAAGTCCAGCCAAGTTCAACGTGACTGGAGACACACCATATGTATTTTTAGATAAATCATTTACCTTTGACCCCTCACAAAGCTTGAGCTACAAATACATCCCGAGTGAAAATGACACCATGGAACCGAAGTTCATTTGTTGGTGAGGTCAGGAACGACGCAATATCTAATATTGAACGTGGCCTAAATCTCACATTAATGTTTTTTGTTATGATATAACTATCTTTATCCCAATATACCAGCAACCATCAAAATTACCCTATTTTCAAAGCCATTCTGAAGTTTAAGATTAGATTTGTTTGGATTATTTATGAAAATTTAGGAAGCCCCTAATTAAAAACGTACTATGAGGTCTCACAATGCACAGGGCTCCATAAACCTATTTAGAGGCGATACTTGAGTGGCGGTTGGTCACTTGTCGTTTAAATTAAGTCTGAATTGTTTATGAATTAACACTTGGAACGCATTAACAAATGTATTACTTCGCATTATTTACTCAAGTATTGTTTGTGACTATGGGTGTGTCATATTTAAAATATCTTAACAAAGGAATAAATAATGAAAATATAAAATTGGTTTTAAAATGTAAAGTTCTTACAAACATCACAGTCGCGCTTTTCAGACATAAAAGAAAATGCACACAAGAAACATGATATTATGTAAATTTTATCACCTTGTTCTGAATAAACGCTGAATAAATTGTAACTTTATTTTCTTTTGAATATGGAACGAATAGTTTTGATTATTCGTGTTTCTATAATCAGTTAGTTATTTGTGTATTGCACAATAAATCGTGATCACATAAGGCTGATAAAGATATAAAGTTTAGTTTAATATATTCCAGTTTACTAGCTGTTTCGCACGGTTTTACTTTCATACATAATTTTATACAGTCTTTAATGTAGCCTATATCACTAAGTGAGGATCCAGCAGAAAATTACAATGTTCATCACATCATTATTTTCTACTCAGAATGGAATCCACACGCAAAAGTCTATCGTCACATCCGCTGCGACTGTATAATAACAAACTAAAGTTTCAAAATATTTCCATATCGCATATATTCTCCCCTTAATATACCTCTTGCAGGTACTAGCTATCAACTAAAAGGTTCATCTTGAATATACTCACTCAAAATTAATTTTCTTTCAAGTCCTTTTAAGCCAACAGGTATATTGCTTGAAAACATTTCATAATTGTACCAGCTACGTCGTGAAACTCATAACGAAACCTTTTAAACAATAAAATTGTGCCGTCGTGTGATAGAAAAATGAAAGATTTTATCTTCGTAATGAAAGTTGATGAGTCACTTGAGTGATATTAAATATAAGGATGTCTAAAAGGTATGTGACTACGACAAATGTTTTGAAAATAACAACTGCTAGAGTTTCTTGCTGGTTCCTCTTGGTAGAGTCAGCCTTCTGAATTGGTGATAAATAAAATAAATTAATTATCTACATAAATGTATATGACGTTCTAAATATACCCCCGTGGTCCTGTAACGACCGAGCCCGCTCTCTGTATGAATCTAGTATTAGGTTCACTCCTGTGTTCATACAAAAAACGCGATGTATGCACTGAGCATACTTAAAAAGGCTGAATTAATATACAGCATGTCGCAATGCCGAAATTAATTTGACACACATATACGTTTTCACGTGTTCATTTCACAACCAATATATTTATTAAATTAATTATAGACGGGTGTGTAAATATTTTTAGACAGTAGCATTTTTTACATTATTTTCACCACATATTACAAAATAGAAGACGCTTTTCAAAATTTACAATACATTCTCGTAAAAACCTTTGGATCTAACGAAGCGATGCGATGACCGATCGTACGTTTTATACGTTATTAGTTGCACCTGAGATCTTATTAGAGTTTATGATACCGATGTATTCTCTGAAATTTGTCTCAATTCTACTATGAAATAATACTAAGTTTTATAAAAACAAACCTACTAGGTACCTCTTGATCAAACAAAGAAGTTATAAAGATATTATATTTAATAAACTGTATGGTCACTTTTTGATGGAAATGCATTTTAAAAGACATGGAATTAAAGTTTTCGTCACAGTAATTCCACATTTATAAATAAACTTTATTTGATTTACAAAAATAACATCTGATGATTGTTTTCGAAACCTTTGTTTATTAATAAACGTTGATATGGTGTTAAAAAAAACTTTAATTCTATATTTTTTATATATACATTTATTCACTGATAGTATGTTTTATCCTTTTACCCTTTTAATTTGAAAGTTTGCTAAATAACGACTGAAATAATTAGGATGGAATTGACACGACGCGGACGGTAGTTCATAATCAACACATAGGATACTTTTACCTTCCGTAGTGTTAGTAATATTTCTTTATAGTCATTTTAATATTCCAATTATTAAATGCATTAGATATTTTACCGTAGAAGTAATTTCATGTTGCAAGTCCAATTTTAGGTCGTTATCTTTGCTTTCAAATGTCAATTGTCAAAGTTCAATATAAAAGATAGCTGCATTCAGTATTTGCATTCATCAGTGAGAGTCTCGTCTTAGTTCGCGAACGTCTTATGACGTCACGACCCAGCTACCCTCAGTTTGGAAATAGTCATATGACTAGCTGTGATTTGTGATCAACTGATCAGATCTTATGGCCAGTTGTGTAGAATCACAGAACATTTCTGTTACGAACAGCGAAATAGTACATAGGCGATAGGAATTAACAGTAGACAAAGTCGCAAACAGACGCTAGTGTTTTAAACGATGCTCGAAGCTTCCCCGACGAGATGTTATTAGAGTTTATGATCCCGGTGCAATTCCCTAGCAATTTGTCTCAACGCTATAAGTGACGGAGCGGTGAAACACGACCTTATAGATGAAATCAATTTCCTTTCTTTTAAAGTGAAAATGAGTTTAAAAATTTATAAGTAACAAAATTTGGAAATTATTTGCTCAATGATTTTTTTAGATTTGTAAATATGATAGTTTTTTTGCATATTTGTTACTCAAATGAACGAAAACGGCTGGATGAATTGGCCTGAAATTTAGCACGACGAGTTCGTAATATTTTAATTAAAACAACACTTAATATTTTAAATAAGAATAGTTGAATATTATGATAAAATATGGAATTTGTGTGGTGTTATTTAATGAAAAAAGTCGTAGAATTATTTTTAGCTTTACACTGATTTAAAGCGATACGGACTTAACCACATTATACAAACCGTATCTACGTCGCGTATTAATAGAGTAACAATCACAAAGAACTTTTAATTGGTACTTTATTTTAGAAAAACACTTATTTCAAATATAAAACAAATCAAATTTATGAATAACCAAACATTAAAGATAAAAGAAATTCAAATTGCAAAACTCATTGTTTCGCACCAAAAATAGATCCATAATTTTTGCCACGTGCGTAACCCATACAACGTGTAACACCCATAAATATGTTTATAATCACCGACCGGCATAAACAGTTGTCATAGAATAACCATTACGAGCGATAATTCATCTTTAACCTATTTTCTCTCCGTCGACGATAAATCTAGTTTTTTGAACAGATCTAAGGAAATGGGTCACATTTACCAGCTTGAGTTCTTTTAATTTTCCTTTCTGAAAAGCTTTATAACACTATTTCAAAGGATTTTTTGTTAATACGTGGTGGGGAAACAAAAGCTAGAGGAATTCAGTAAATTCTTCAATGAAATATTCTCGTGTCTTAAACGTTCGCTAATATGAAATTGTTATCTAGCTTAAATGTAGTGCAAATGCTTATAATACAGTATTGAATATAAGTATTATTACTCTACCCAATCTCAAGGGCCTTTTCGAAGAGAAAGGAGTGATGTATGGCGATCGGAGCATTCTTACTTCCTTATAAGCGCTACCCTTAATATACGGTTGTCTTATAGGCTCAAAAGATGTGAAACATTCATATAATACATACGTTTAGTCCGTTTTAAAGTTGTAAATATAATATGTTCTGATAACTTTAGCTGTCCAGCACAGATTAGAGAATAAAAGGCAGTTGGAAAGTGCCGAAGACTCTAATGACGTTAACTACACGTACGTACACGTGCATCTATCTGCGTAGTATATTAACAGAAATTGATTTGATTAAAAAATTGAATAAGCCAAATAATCTTCAGTTACATTTGAAAGGATAATTCATCTGCTTTTGCTTTTTGGAATAACTTTTACAATGTTATAATAACACAAGACGGCATTTAAAACAAAATACGAAGTCCTCGTGACATGTTACGTCAAACTGCACAGGCATTTTGTATTTGCTCATTGGCGTCACTCTAGTCTTGAACGTACTCCGTCTGCCTCTTATGCGCTGTCAAGTGTCTAAATAATATGTAACGTGTATGAGTTCCATAAAAATACTAGAGAAGTTTTCCTTTGACAAAAGTTTTACCTTTAAATGTAATGGAATATCCTTGTCCTAAGTTTGTAACTTCAGTTTATAATCTGAAATTCAACTTCGACCTCTATGAATTCCTAATACTGCTCTTTTGATTTACGATCCTTGGTATATTTCTACTCTTGAATAGGACGCTATACTGGCTATCAACATTTTTATTTTACGAAAAAAATTGAAAATGTTTAACATAGAAACAGCTATAGTGCCATGATATTATGTACATTCTACGTACAATATTTGACCGTCCTATAAAAATATTGAAGAGCTTATGTTTTGTTATCATATTTTTCTATTATTATATTCATTGCGTAGAATAATGTAATAAAACATTTAAAATAATAAATTTATTTTCATCATAGCCTAATTGAGTCCTGTGGGTGACTTACTGTTTATATAAAACCACGATCAAACATAGGAAAAACTTAAAAATAATTTATGAAAAAAGTATAGAAAATATACATGTAAAATGGTCTGCCACAGATTATCTAAAATCATTACATAAAAATGTTTCAAAGAATTAACACTATTTTAAAGTAACGCTGATTTAACCTGAAAATGTGAAATTGAATAGACAACGTGGTACAAAAGAAAATAGAAAGATAAGTTTATACTCGCAGCTGGCAAGCCGACATCGATAGAAAGGATATTGAAAAATTCTATTATCGCTTTGTAATACGAGCTCGATGTTTACCCAAAGTTTTATTCTGTTTAAGCGATTTAATAAAGGTATTGTAGTTTTGGTAACTAAGGCATAGAGAAATATTGTAAAATGATGCAATTTATCAATTTAATTACAATTAACAATTAATTTAATTCTTAATTAAAATTGTTGTTGTATGAGTTATAAATGTGCTAATAATATGACAAAATATTGTATTATTGCGTGGAGCTTGCTGTTTAATCTATATTTGTATTGCAAGTAGTGGCTAATGTGACCAATCCATTTCTATGTAGTCTATCAACATTACTACGGCCATTTTAAACACATTAAGAATAAAGAAAGGGATTTTTATTATTATTAAAATAAACCACCAATTGCTTTTCTAAAGCTAAAAATATACGATATAACTCCAAATTTTCATATTGTGCAAATAAAAAATACAAAACCTCCGATTCGATTTTCCAAATTATTTACTAAAATTAAATTAAGGTAGTATTCATTTATGAGAAATGCAAAAATAACTTTTACTACGATTTTACTATGTAAAAACTAAAAAATATTGTATCAAAAAATTTTAAAGGTATAATATCAGGCGATCTTTTGAAACCAGTTTCATGGACGGAATTTTTCGCGCGTCCAATTTATTTTATAAAGTTTTTTAGTGCAAAATATCTCGTGTTACAAAGTTGAGGATTAAGCCAGCGGCTGGGTTTGTTAACGAACAATATTTTTTACACATCAAAAATATAATTTGTTTATTTACTTTGTGCTTTTTTCTTCTTTGGTACAAACATGTTCAAAGTCAGCCTCCTGATTAACCTAGAATGAATGAATTTAAATAGATATGATATAGTTACAGTATTTAGAGTGCGAACTGAACATATTCCGTTGAATAAATTTGGTTTTTTTATGCAGATAATGACATCACCGAATTGTGAGACTTGAGGATATTATTCAACATATATTTATGGAATGTGTCCGGTTTGAATAACTTAGAACTAATACATATAACAAATAAACTTAGATTTAGGTTTAGCTTTTAGTGTTTTAAGTACGTCATTTGTGACAGAATTTATCCATGTTATCACCTTCTTTAATGAATGTATGAAGCTAAAACCGGAAAGTTCGTTTCTAACCAAGATTTTTTTAAATTATAAATTCATATATTCATCGAATAAAAAGGTTGCACATATTGAATATATGGATCAAGTTAAATTTACAATTTTATTTGTGATGAACACCTGTATTCTGAATAGTTAAATCTGTAACTCAGAATGCAGAGGGCCTTCACGTTAGTTTTATATGTTTTCTGTTTAAATTTTGTTTAGGCTACGGTGGGGCTAATGTTTTTTCATTAATAAAATAATTTTCTAAAAAAAACATTATACTTTTTTGGCCCTGAGTAGAAATCGAGACAAAACAATTATTCGTAACTTTTATCAAAAATCATTGTTTAACCATAGCCTAAATGCCTTACAAAACAAGCAGAAAACTAATTGTAAATAATTGATTTTCCATCGTGTAACTTGTATTTGAATCTCACAAAAATAGAATAGATTTGTATTTAAAGCATTTAAACACTATCTGATAAACAAATACCCTTAATTAATCAGATTAGTTACTTAATTATCTATGCAAGCCAGTAAGATGAGACGCAGCTAAGTGCACTCCGGAGATAAATCTTCAGCTGAGGCTACATAATATTGTTAGCTAAGCCGTCCCGTAAAACTCTCACCGGATTTTCTTGTGCACCTCGCTAACTACTTAAGTCGAGATTTTACGTTTCGCTAGCCTTATTAAATTTGCTGTTGTTTAATTTGGCCTGGCAATTAATAATTGGTTCATCTGCTAGTTTGTACCTTCAAAAATTGAATATGTTACTTTTATCATATATACATTATTTATAAGTTTACAATTTCGAAAAACGGAATACAAATCTGTTATAATAGTAAAGTAATTAGCTCTTATCTCATCAACTCACATTTGTAATTATCTATGCAAGCAAGTAAGATGAGACGTAGCTAAGTGCACTCCGGAGATAAATCTTCGGCTGACGCTACATAATATTGTTAGCTAAGCCGTCCCGTAAAACTCTCTCCGGATTTTCTTGTGCACCTCGCTAACTACTTAAGCCGAGTTCACGGTTGGGAAGATTGTTGAATTTGCGATGCTTAAAATGGACGGCTTGGAAAGGAATAATTAGTTTGTATACGTAATAGCTGCGTGGATATACTCGTACAAGTAAGATTATATAGAAAGTATTTTTCACAATTATTTACGTTCGATTATGTAGGAGGAAAACAACCTTAAGGAACATTTTCCGGGGCCTATTTTTTTCTTAGGCTTTAAATGATTAGTTAAAGTATGGTATTAATATTAAAACATCTATTTTATATTTCATTCTAAGTATGTTCCATAGTTTCCATAGATAAATACCCGTAACACAATACACTTTAAATCGTCAATATACATTTTCTCTTCCTCGTTCCAAGCCGTAATAGGACATTACGAGTGTAATCAATCGTGAAATTGCAGATATGAAAAAGTTCCGCCAAAAGACAAATACAATCATCAAACAATCCAGGTGAGAAATAACCGTAATGTCTGTTTCGAAAATCGTCGCTTTCGAGTTTCCGAATTGGGAATGAATCGAGAACGTAATTCGATTCCACACGTTTAGGCCAAGATTTTGCCAGGCCTTTTACTGGCAATAAAAGGTATTAAACTTGAAAGGAAGTAAGCAGTACTTTAGGAAATAGTGATATAATAAAATAACTAAATAAATTGGATGAATGGTAACGATGCAATGGTAACTGAAACAGGTCTAGAAACTATATGGAATGAATGGTAACGATAGCAATTTATCTACACTAATATTATGAAGAGGAAAACTTTGTTTATTTGTAATGAATAGACTCAAAAACTACTGGACTGATTTTAATAATCACTTTCACCATTCGAAAACTACAGTATCCGCGAGTAACGAGGCTATATTATAGGTGTTATAACATTATGCTACGGGAGCGAAGCAGAACAGCTAGCATTTTGAAAAACATGAGATACTATTGTAAAGTAGACTTGAATTGAATGAATCCTGAATGTTATAAAAAGAATTTTGTAAACGTTGTTTCGTTCAAGTAAAACATAATAATTATGTAGATAAACAGTAATACTGTTTTTATCAGTTGTGTTTCTGAAGGATGTATGTATATACGAGGTCTTATCGGCCACTACACCGCGTAAATCTTGGCACGCTTACAGCTCAACCCACATGGAACGTTGAACACGAAACACTAACTTTACTTTTTTATCCCATTGAACGCTATAGTTTTTACCACTGTTACTAAATAATATAATATAACATAACTTTAGAATAGAAAAGAATAGAAAAACAAGTGCAAGTAGGCGGCCTTATCGTTAAAGAGCGATATCTTCAAGGCAACCTTAGGATATAGGAAAAGTTAATTAATTAATGACCGGGATATCATCTGTGGAGGATTTTTTCCGTCTTGGAAAGCGAAACAGTTTTAGGGATTAACAGCCAACCTTCTGTAAAGAATAGGCACTAAAAGAAGAAAAAGAATTGATTAATTAATAGTAGAGTAGTAGTAAAAACTAGTTAAGATGCATAGCATAACAAAAAAAGAATGTAAATAATAAATAAAAAACAATACATAAATAATCTTTGTACTTCGATTATTAAATATCTGAGGTTAAAACTAATACCTAAAATACGTTTTTGAGAAAAATTATCTAATTTTAATTGAATTCACAATTTTTATTTTTTCTAGTAATATTTATGAAAACAGTACTCTCTTGCTTTATTTTCATTGAAGTAGGGGAAAACAGTAAAACGCTGTTTTTAACAGTAAAGTCGTGTTCCTTAAGGATGTGTATACGACGTTTTATTGGCCACTACGGCGTGTAAATCTTGATACGTGGAACGTCGAGCACGAAATTAATTCTTGTAACAAATGATATAGTTTTCATCTGTCTTTGACTGTACTGATTTGTACTTTGGTTGTTAAATACTTGAAACTGATTTAAATTGATTGATTTATATATTAAATTGGACATAATTGATTTTCCGTACAAAATGATTTTAAAGTTTTTAATTAAACTTTAAGCGTTACGACTGAACGACGAGTTAAAGGAATTTTTATTCAAGTCCATTTTGGGGATATATTTAGTATTGCCTTTAGTAGTATAAAACCGCCGTTTATAAATAAAATAAATAAATTGTTTATGTTTTCCATTGCTATGTTTTTTTATTATTTGTGCACAAAATAAATTATACGTTTCAGAATAGTATCAGTCAGAAAAAAATTCTACAGTCATTGATTTTGTTAAAAAACCATTAGCGTAACTCTCTTTAATTAATACAATTTATCTGAGATTATCCTACTACCAAATGCAATTAATATTTAAGTATCTTAAAGACACAGGCGCTCGAATGAATGACTGAAATGACAAAATGAAAATGGCGCAACAGCTTAGTCAATTCTAAACTCTTCCTTGTATTTCTTTCCTTTATCCTGCAGTAAAGTCCTTGAATTTACTTAAATGCGAAATGAAAAGCTTGTTTAAGCCCGTTATACTCGCATAACTTTGTCAGCAAAATAAAATCAAACGTATAATTTTACTGCGGCTGTACACTCTCGCTGAGACAGTAGATCTCGTAGATTGTAGTGCTCGCTCGCGTCATACTGTCGTAAGTATTGTTTTTTTTTTGTGCTAAAGCAGGCAAGCGAGGCATGCGGTTCATCTGATGTTAAGTGACTGACCGCAGCCCATGAATATCTACAACATTAGTGTCGTAGTGCCTTGCCAGCTTGAAGAAAGGGGAGAAGATAGCGAGAGGATTAATGATGGCAAATTGGGGGAGGCGTAGAACAGGATGGGAGCGGAATAGGATGGAAATACAAACCTCCGGGCCTCCGCTCACTGTACGAAACACAGTGCAATATTGCTTCACGTCAATCTTCTGCTGTTGGATATTAATTACAGTGCGAGCTTGGCCCAATTGTGCAATCCTCGGCTCTTTTATTGCTGAAGACGTTACGCAGAAGAAAGACCCTCTGTCGCCTCATGTGCTACGGTGATGATTACTTTAGCCGTGGCGTTTTGGGAGAGACATACATGCTTTCGGACGAGAGTGTTTAGCCGGCATTAAAGGATTGCAGTAAGTTTCCTGCAATGCGACTGCTTGGTTACACGCAAATATTTAAGCAATTTTGATTTGAATATTTATGGATATGGCGATATGCTACTTTCTAACGCAGAAGTTGATTTTAAAACGAATAAAATATAAGACATATCATGTTGCATTAGAAATTCACTTTCATATTAGATTAGTAAATATCATAAGATGTAGGTATTGTCATATATGTGGTCAGCTATAAGGGATATGCATTATATTTTAATAAATATTTTAACCGATATATCATTATTTATAATATCGGTGAGATAATTCAGTTTTATATGGACTTGTTCAACTGAAATTGATTGAGGTTAAAAATAATTAATATTTTTTATTTTAGTAATACCGAAAATTTAAAGAAGAGAGAATTTTTTTTTAAAGAGTGGGAGCCGAGCATTGCACGATTGGGCCAAGCTCGCACCGGTGCAATTACCACCTTCCCAGCAAAAAACCGGCGTGAAACAGTATTGCACTGTGTTTCGTACGGTGAGCGTGTGCCCGGAGGCCTATATTCCCATGGCATTCCTCTCCCGTCCTGTCCTGCTCCTCTCCCAACTTCCTATGATTAATCCTCTCCTTATCCCCTCCCCCTCCTTCAAGCCGTTAAGGCATCTCGAACTGTGATGTTGAAGATGTTCATGGGCTGCGGTCAGTCACATAACATCAGGTGAACCGCACCCGCAACCCCGCTTGCCTACTATAGCATAAAAAAAAATAATAAAAAAATTATTTGAATTTAATAATTTCAACACTAAGCCCAATGAATTAAATGGAAATTCAGCCTTCACAGTAGTGATATGATAATAAGCCTTCATACAGGTATAGCGAAATAGGATTAACAGACGCGTTAAGCTCCCAGAGACACCGCCTGAAACATTAATGTGAGTGCGCTGTTACTACGATTAAACATCTATTTCCATTCTTCGTTAATATTTCAATCATTTATTCAATAAATTAAAGAAATATTTCCGGACATTTAATACACATCTAGTCCCAAACTAAGCAAAGCTTGTACTATGGAAACTACATGACTACTGAAGGACATACTAAAACACTATTTTTTGGTAAATATACATATAATAGATAAATTAACACCCAGACAGTAGAAAATTACAATGTTCATCACATCATAATTTTCTACTCGTGGGGATCGAACCCACACCCGCCAGCGCACTAGATCATTGCTGCATCCAATGCGCCAATCAAATATTTGCATTCATTAGTAACAGTTCCGCCGTGGTGCTTGAACGTCTTATGACGTCACGATCCAGCTACCCTCAGTTTGGAAATAGTCATATGACTAGCTGTGATTTGTGATCAACTGATCGGTCATTGACCATTTGCGTAGAACCACATTACATTTCTATTACGACCAACTTAATAATACA
>LQNK01000399.1:171061-208341 GCA_001586405.1 Phoebis sennae
AGATCGCTCATTAGCGATAAGGCCGCCCTTTTTATGTATAGTGTTATGTTAATGTTTCAAATATTATTAAGTACTACTGGTGCATAAAATAAAGTGTTTATTCATTCATTCATTCATTCATTCATTCATTCATTCAACATAAAGGCTATTTTTAATCCCGTAGTTGCCACGGGATTAGATGTTACGCAGGTAAAACGTGGAGCGCGGCTAGTTAATAATTATATTTTTAATAATTCGTGACTTTTAAATATTTTATCAAAACCGCACCTTCCAACGCTTCTGAGCTCGAGCTCGATGAACTTGATGTTGATGATGATTTTGCATTCGACGTGCTGTATATCTGAAAACGATCTAAAGCTGTATCTCATTTTGTACAAGTTATGAATTTTTATAGCTTTTTGGTAAATTTTTGAGGACTTAGCAATAACGCTTGCCATGTTAATAAACATCATGTAATTTTAAAGAAAGTATGTTATAAAAACAGAACATAATAAAGTAATGATTCCTGTAGCAAGACATGATTTTTTTTTATTATTATAACCTATGATCCTTCAGTGAATGAAGAATGTTTTCATCTATATTATCTAGGCTAATTCTCAAAAGAAATATTCATATTTTTACCGGACCTTCTCCATTGTTTATTGTGTATACTATGTACTTTAAGAGATTTATGTTCTTCATAAAACAACAGAAAATTCGTAATATCAATCTCAATTTTATAGCATGCAAGCATCAATTTTGCTCCGGACGGGCTAACAATATATCCTTTGTCTTACCAGCTACACGATATTTCCCTCTGAAATTCATAAGTATCGGTTCACCTGTCCATTAAATTTCACAAACATACACCAATTACTTTCGGATTTATTAATGTACGTTCCTTTGTTAACCGCGCCCTTTTATCGGTATTACAATGGCATGATACCTCGTTTTTTGATATAGACATTAAATGAAGCTATACTTACGAGAATGCAATGTCATAAAATTTTTGTGATCTCTATGCACGTTGACGTTTTATTTAACAATTTAATAAAAACAATTAGTAGCATAAGTATTTATACAAAGTATAGAAAAAACTATTTATTATTATGGGAATATTTCTCCGTGACCGTGACCTTTAAGTATTTTTCTGAAATTTAATGAAAATTATAAAAAAATGAAAAGATCACCATAAACACTTCCTAGATCTAACTAAATTGCTCAAAGCGTTACTTTGATTTATCAAAGAATTGGAACGCATATCTTGGGCAGTCATCTCAGAACAAAACAGCAAAAGGCAGAGTTTAAAAACGCCTTTTTTCTATACCTCATTTCAATTTGGACTTTTATTGTACCCAGACATTTCACGATTGCTATTTTTGAAAATATTAGATATCTTGCTTATAGTACAATCATATAAGAGTGAAAGAAGGCCAAAGAAAGTTGTATAATTCTTAGCTAGTTATCTTATTTCAAGTTTTTTCATTTTTCTACTATCTATATCATATTACACCGTATAGATATAATTCAATCAAGTTTTTTCCCTTTTCTACGATCAAAACTACTAAATTACACCGTAAATAATTAAAGTCCTTTTTTCTGTTATATTTGCTGACAAACTCTTACCAAAGCTACAAGCAACAGGAGCATCCTCGAAGTCCCTTAGCACAAGACGCGCTAATTATCCGACTCGGTGCAATTCATTCCAAAGCAATTACTGGTTTAATCCACTTTCATAACTTTTATTGCACCCAGACATTTCATGGTTGGATAACTTTTACGACAGCGTTATTACTCCGCTTGTGGTGTTTTGAATTAGTTTCTGAGAATATCGTAAATCGTTCGTGCTATTGCGTTTAATATATTAAAAATATTTTAATTTAATTTAACAAGTTCGCCGAGTGGATGGAAGAAAAAGAGGCCTTTGCCCAGCAGTATGCCACAAATGGCTTGTAATGATAAAATTCTAAAGTGATCAATATTCGATGATAATAAATTACTTTCTACGTTAACATGAAAGTATACTACACGCTGGTTACAAGTGCAAGACACATAATCATTTACAATGAAACAACGAATATCTATATTTCAGGCTATAGGGCATATGAGAGAAGTTTAGAGGGAAAATTTGTGTCTCTAGAAAGTTCCAAAAATCTTATAATCTGCTTCCATATATTTCTTACATCAATCGACGTTTAACAAAAATAATACAAATATAAAGGTTTATATGAACTATATTCGTAACGACATACAAATGAAAAAATCTCAATTCCGGCAGCCCCATAGCGAGAATACAATTTGTACGTACGTGTGTTAAATTCCAAGGCTACTGGTATGAGGCATGGAATAACACTGCGACATTCTATGCTCAACATTTATTGGTATACTGTAGTTGGTAAGATTTATTTAGCCTGGTATACTGCAGCGTGTACAGTATTTTAAGTAGTAACAACTTATTTACTTTGATTTTCCACGTAAATCCCAGTGTAATATTACGTTTTTTGCGATAGAGATTGTCATCCTTCATCGAACTCCCAATTATATGTATGCATAATTTCAAGAAGATTGGTTGAATCCGCATTTATAATATTGGCTCGCATCGTATGTTTAAAGATATCAAATTTGTATGTATGTATTCATTCATTTATAATGAATGAATAATTCTTGATTGCACAATGAAAGGATACAACAAGAAAAGCAATAGAAAAAGATAGTGGCATATACAAGTAGCAATATATAATAAATAGAGTCATTACCTGTGAGCAAATTTGTATGAAGTATTTTGAATCTAGTCGTAATGCATGTATGCAACTCAGTGCTTTGATAACGCATAATATGTAACTTAATACCTCCTTATCCTCCTCCTCCTTATCTTAATACCTCCCTTATCCAACAGCCCTTTGTATGTACACTATATACATACACGCTTCGAAAGCTCATAATAAACAGGATCTGTTATCTTACTTAGTTCAAGTGTAACAGAATCGCATTAGTCATTTAGAGCATAACTTCTTAATTGATGAAACATCATTATCATTATTATTTTCATTAGGAATCAAATTCAAAATTTGCTTACCAACGTGACTATACTATCTTCCAAGCCGTTTTCTTTCCAATCTCAACTTCCATCCTCACCATCTGGATGGTTGGCGATCTACCACCGTGCGCTTCACCCGCAATATCTTTCTTCGTACGGTGAACCTGCGGAACGACCTTTTGCGGTATTTCCGAACAAATTCGACATAGAGGTCTTCAAGAGACGAGCCTACATGCCCATCAAAGGCTGTCAAAGCACCAGTGTTTCAGGTGTTCATGGGCGGCGGTGAACACATAACATCAAAAAACTAACTGTTCCTCGTGGTTTCATCCGAGTATATCTCAAACAATCTGTGTCCAAAATTTCATCCAGTGGTTTAGGTGTAAAGAAAGTACCTAACATCAAATTAACATAACAATAATTCTACGCAGCCTCACGAATATTCATTAACACAACCCATGTAAATAAATCATTATTCACGAGGCTTCTTAAATATACATTTAAGACATAAATCATATTCAGGATTTCGCTAACGCATTCATATTTATCAAGTCGCTAATGCCGCGAAATCCGCTTACAAGTTTTTGCTCAGAAACCGTGTTAAGAATAATAAATAAGCGTTGTTTTGCAGTATCGAAGGTTTTGCGGTAAAATTCAGCGGATTAAAATTTTTCCGATGTCTGAAAGAAAGTTTGTAGAATAAATTTTCTAACTGGTTTAATTTTTGTTAAATTTATAATAGCATTTCATCTATTTTAAAAGCTAGGACCATTTTGGCAAGCTGAAACCTTGTCTGATTCTTCTCCTAAGGAAATCCAGAGCTAACTGGTGCCACTTCTGTTGTTCCTTTCGACTTCATCCCGTAACAAAATGTTACTTAAAGTATGTCACTCAGTGAAGACGAAGACTTTGTAATTTTGAAAGAATTATTGAAATCGGTCCAGTAGTTTTAATGTGGAAACTTTACAAACATAAAAGTATAGACTAGAATAGACAATAATAACTCAAATTCATTTTTTTTTTTTATTAAAAAGTATTAAAGTCTCTCATATTTGAGACCGTATACCCTATTTCTATATTATTCCTTTGCTCAAGCAATATAACCGTAGAAGATTACGCCGACAAAATAAAAACATACGTACATAATCATAACACATCATATTGCGAATAAAATAAGATTTATCGTGAGATTATGAATCATGAAAGATACACTTAGGTATAACATATGAAACAGCGAGCCTTGTGTGTTTTGATAACAATGGCTTGGAGAATTCTTATCCTATCTGCGTAATTAAATTACAATAATGCGATGTGTCTTTCATAAGGTAGTATTAATCTTACTAATATTATAAATGCGAAAATTTGAGGATGTATGTATGTGTGTGTGTCTTTCAAGTAAAAACTACTGAACCGATTATGATGAAACCTGGTATAGAATAGGTAAGCGTTCAGAATAACATACGGTTGCTTTTAATCCTGAAGTTGCCACGGGATCAAAAGCTACGTGGGTAAAACCGCCGAGCATAGCAAGTACTTATTAATTTAATTAACTGACTACCTGATGATGAATTCTCGAAACCGGTTGTAATTAAATAATGTTTTTAAATAAATAGTGGAAATAGTGTAAAAAAGTATTTAATTCAATACTTAAAATGCATTTCCACCAAGAAGCCACAATACAATCTATCAATTAATTTAATTAGGTTCAATTATTCGTATTCATATTTTAATAAATCCTTAAACGTATGAAATTATAAATGTGTTATTTTTATTATACATATTTTGAAAGAGAGAAAGAAAAAAATATATTATTTGGCAAAAAACAACAACTTAAGGTATAAACAATAAAAATAATAACGGAAGTGAATGTAAAATGAATAAAAAACCTACAACATAAAAATATTGCCAAATTGGAGCCCACTCTGTTAAAGAACAAACAAACAATAAAGTACGTGCTTAAATAGTGTTTAAACCATTCGTTTTTGTAACTACTATAAAAAAAAGGGCCCATACCAAATTCCGATTTTGGATATACCAAATCACCTTCTTTCCAATCCCTTCCCATACTGCCTTTATTTAATTTGCCTTCGTTTGTCCTACATTCGGGCACGGAATTTATAATCCATTTTACAAGTAAGCCTGATTGAACAGAAAATTGTCAAAGCTATGCTACTTCAGCGAGAATATCATAACATGCATATTCCAAAAACATCTATATATATAAAACAAAGTATTTACATGTATAAAACAAAGTCAGGTTTGTTACAACACTTATAACTAGAGATCTGCTGGACCAACTCGGCAGGAAATTCGTGGGGAGATAGATTAGGACCAGGAGAATGACAGGATACTTTTAAAAAACGGAACGGGCTTAATACGCAGGTGAAACTGTGGGGCACAGCTAGTAGCAAATAATGACTCATACAATACATACCCCCTGCTCACATGATGTGTACATATTTGCGTTGTAAGCCAAAAATCTCCGTAAATATCTGTAATTTTTGAAACGTGATAATTGATATTCAGCCGAGAAAATTGCTATATCCCGTCTTCCCCGTGTAGCGTACATATTAACATGATTCTATGAAACTTTCTGACAACGCAGGCAGGATGTTACACAAATGTCTAACTTGAGTTTTCACCAACTCAAATGTACGAATGTTCACCCACACTATCAGAAATACTGAAAACGTATATAAATACCATTATATAGACAATGTTCTCGCCTCTTACGCATTATAGACTGGACCTTTTCTTCCATAACATCTATACTTATTGACCTTAATTCACCCATCTAAAACATTGTTCACAACCAAAAAACGAAAACTCTCTCCACTAGGCGTGTAACACGTTTACAGTTTGGGTCTTTTCGTTTCCTTTATATTATCTGACCTTTAGTATATCAGCTTCATCTTGAAGTCGGTTCGTTAAGTTTCAGCGTGTTATGACGCAATCAACCACGTCTATGAAACTGAAGGCAAAGGCAGATAATTTAAGCTCTGCTGAGATTAACAATTTGATTATGCCATTCTTAGAAGCTTTGAGGTGTTTGTAATTAAATAACAATTAGAGCATTTACCAGAATTATGATTCTATTAATTTTACAGCTTATAATTTCCGATACAATTCTAATAGATATTAATAAATTAGCTGCAAATCCGAATGAATCCGGCAATCAACTGAATTGTTTTGTGGTTCATCATTAAAGGATTATTAGTCGTCATTTCACGTTACAGCGTGAAATTAGGCCTGATGTGGATTAATATATTTGTACGTCAATATTTAATTTATTGAAGTACACTGCAAATGATTAATCATCCAAACACATCAGTCATTCGAACACTATATATTAGTGGGGATGGTGCCAATCATCATAATAATAAATTTATTTATTGCTCATAACCGAAACCTTAAGCACAAATCATAATTAGCATTGAGTAATTCCTAAAAATGTAAACAGCGTGGTGGTTAAATTAATAATTGTAACGGATAATCTATGATAACAAAATACTATAAAATTTATTATTACTTGTTCTACAATATGACGATCCGATTGGTCCAGTGGATACAGCTATTGCGCCGGTGGGTATAGGTTCGAGCCCCACGAGTAGAAAATTATTATGTGATGAACAAAAACTAAAATAGCCCATTAGCCAAATAAAAAGATATTTAAAGCTTTTAACCTTCCCGTGTTAATTTGACAGAATATACATACCCGGAATTGTCCAAACTAATTACACCGTTTGCACTATAGCTGTCGATATAATATTATCATCAATTCAAAGCATACGACAAAATGTAAGTGTACTGTACAAAGAACACATGGTTTCATTCCGTCTGAAAGCCATAAAATCTATTGACTATTTACACTCACTTTATTTGCTAGTAACACTTTCCGAGCATGTACGCAAAAACTGAAACATTTTCACTGTGCAATAGAAATAATGTTCCCTAATTTGTAAGATATTGTGGGATCGCCGTGTTAGGTTTCCGAGCACGTCTCACAGCTCTGTGACGTGACCTACGACGCTTCCTACGCTAAGTTTGTTTTTAGTAACTATGGATTTACTTGTATTTATAGGTACTTAAATTGTTATTTTTTGGTGAAGTATAGTTGGGGAACCTGTAAGCTGAGTAATGTTTTAAGTGATTGGTGTGTTCCTTTTAACTTAACTTTTTGACAGAATTGTTATATGTTTTTATATCAAAGTAAATAATGGATCATACGGTTAACCTAATTTTAAGTGATAACCACAACCCATGCTCATCATCAGAATTGTAGACTTTGATAACAGAGAACATTTCAGGTTCATCTGATGATAAGTGAGCGAAGGATAGGATTAATGATAGGAAGTTGGGAGAGGAGTAGAACAGGATGAACCCACCGTACGAACTATACTCGGCTCCCACTCTATTATTGCTGAGGAGGTTATGCAGCAGAATTATCCGTGGGTGTCGTCTCTTACGACACCCACGGATAGAAACGTGATGGTGACACACGGATCTTTGAATAGATTTCAAAAATAAAATAAAAGTAATTTATTTATTTTTAGTGTGAGGAAGTTGGTTCTATTTTTTTTGCAAAAAGTAAAATTTTTACTTTTATAATATATGGGTCCAGTGCCTGGTGTAAACTGTACCAGTGTACCATTTCCCCATCGTTTCTCGATACAATATGACATAAATTCAAATATTCCTAATCTCAGTTGTCCCACATCTCTTAGAGATAGGTACGCTTTTAATTTTGACGCCACTATATCTTCTTGTAGTACTTTCCTTATGCTACTAAATTAATCTAATTGGCTTTGTATTTCTCATATCCCATGTCCACGTGTTCCTATGACCTCAATGAAGAAGTTTTTATAAGGCCAAAGCTTCCATACCCATAGTAAGGTCCCATATCTCTCATATATTTATTATTCTGGTACGCGCCTTTTGTCAGTTTCATCTACCTTATTATGTACATATAAAAGTTCTAAATTGCCTGGAGACTCTTCCAATTTAACTTGTTACATCTGACGTCACACGAGACGGGTTTTAATTTAACTTGAACAATGACAAATACAAATGTCACGACCATATTCTATCCTATTATAAAATAATATAATAAAGTTTCTTTGTTCGAATGTTTGTAGCCCGACCATGAAAAATTGTTTTTTAATGATATCCGGAATATTGGTACTTCATTACCTTGATAATTATTTACCTTATCTTACTCACTTTCTTTTTTTGAATGAATACTTTTTCAACGCCTTTTTCTAATTTCAAATTATTACTGCAGAAAATCGAACGTCTTGTGTGACCTTTATGTTTTATTTGTTCTGATTGTGCTTTTACGTTAATTTTTATCACATATTTATTTTTCTATACACTAGTTCATTATATTTAATGCTATCGGTAGATAAAAGAAAATATTTTTTGTGATTGCTCACATTTGTAACACTCGGATTACGTCGACAATGCTCCGGCAGTTAAGGCGCTACGAAAGGTGCTACGAGTTAGCTACGACCGCGACGTTGCTACGAAACTGTGTTAACAAATTTGAATTTCGTATAAGAATGTTAAAATTAATGTGGAACTTTATCTTCACCGTTTTTTTTCGACTAAGGAATCAAATTCAATCAAAAACCTATGTTTTATAGGAAATATAATATACTTCTTTGCTTTTTTTAAGCAAAAGATTGAATTTCGTGTATAGAAGAAGAAGAAAGAAGAACTTATAAGAATTAAGTATTTTCAATATTTAAAAGCTAAAAATCTATGTATTTGTTTTTGGTAAAGTTTAAGAACAAATCTTGTTTTTTCCAAACCAAAATGAATTTAAGATGTTTTATATTCATAGGTTTTTAACGTCAATTGCAGCGCTTCTCGAGATGGAGCCAGTAATTAGGAACGAATTGTTTACAACGTCTGCTTCTACTTAGAGCTGGAATAGTTTTTATTTTTCTTAATCTATATGCTTCGGTCATGTGGAAGTAAATACGAATCCTTTTAATCCACGAGATACAAATTCCTTATACCAATTGAAGCTAATAATTAGCCAACTTAGTTAAAAGTTAATTAATACTGACTATTAATTAATAAGTAAAGCACTTCCTATGTATTTTTATAAATTCTTGTTAAATTTTACACATTATAAAATATTTCCTATCTCTTATAACTTTTGATTCTCAAAATAGATTGATGATGCTGGATTATCATGCTGAATTTTTTATTTTCATTAAAAAAGTATTTTATTTTTTTGCGTTATTTATGTAATCTAATATTATAAAGAAGAATTATTTCTTTGTTTGTTCGGTTGTAATGAATATTATCTAGAACTAATAGTCTGATTTTAAAAATTATTTCACCATTCGAAAGCTTCATTATCCACGAGTAACATAGACTATATTTTATAGGCTATATAACTCGTGTATATGCTAACTTTATATAATATACATCTGTACGTACTACCTAATTTTCTACTATGATCCACATAACACATACACTATTAGACTTGTCATCAAGGATTTACAGCTCCCGAACCTTTAAAAAACACTCAAATTTCATGTCACACGAGAACTAAAATTTAGACAAATCCTATGGGATATGTTCACTAGGGAACTATTTTAACAGGGCTAAAGAATTCCAAACGAAGCGATAAGCTCGCTAGGGAGTTAACGCGGCTTTGCGTGTAATTACTTCTATTCTAATATAGAACCTACATGGCATAGCTCGATTTTCGTAGTCAGTGCCTCACGTTTCACCTGCGTATGGAGGGTGGGATTTTCAGAATAAAAACTATCCTTTTTTTCACGGGTTTCAAAATATCGCAGTATAAAATCAAATTGGTGGAAATCATTCAAATCATAGGTGTGAAAAAGATACAGACAAACATACAGAGTCACTTATGGATTTATAATATTAGTAAGGACGTAGAGAGTAAAGATTGTAACTTTTACAATATTTATAACTAAGCTTCTAGTATAAATGGAATTTTGTCAACGTAAACTGGGATAAAATTACGATATTTATTGTTTTTTTCATGGTTTCTAATATATAAAAAGTCACATAATTATCATACAACAAAATGTTTAAAGGAAGGAAATTAAGGAAACTATTTACATCAGCCTGTACAAACATGCTAACTAGTTCCAAACGAAGCAATTAAGTCGCTAGTGAATTAACGCGGCTTTACGTATAATTACGTGGAATGTGTGTAGTTTTAATTAAAGTCTAAATGGCCCGACTCCGTTCTTCAAACAAAATTATCGTGAAAGCCTTCTTTTCTTTTGAAATAACTTAATGCTTTACTAATGTTAAAAAGAGTAAAAAAATGTGTTTTTGTGTACTGTGATTACTACGAGGGCAAAGTTGCATGGAACATCTAAATCTGTATGTTTTTAGTAAGTAATTTACGTCGAAGACTGAGGATAAAAATATGTGTTATCCTATGGACTAAATCTGTAATACTGTCGACTAAATAAAGATTTATCCTTACAAATTTGTCCTTTTGGGCGATCGACTTCTTAAATATATTGTTTAAAATATAGCCTATGTTACTCGTGGATAATATATCTTTCGGATGGTGTAAGAATTTTTAAAATCGGTTCAGTAGTTTTGAGCCTGTTCATGACAACAAAAAAAAACAAACAAAGTTTTCCTCTCTCTAATATTAGTGTAGATTATAAGAAGGAAAGGAGGGATACTAATGTATCATATATGCTCTTATGTTAAAGTATCTAGAGCTTTTTGTACATGGTTATACTTGAATAGCTCCCAAAATTACAAGAAAAGCACCTTCCCATAAAAACCTACATGAATCTAAACGAAGGCCTTTTAAAGCGTTGACAAGCGTCAGGCCGTCACGTACAGTCGCGTAGACGTGTATAAACATTGTAATAACGAACACTCCCTTCTTATCACTGGACATCGGATACAAGGGCGCGACGATGCAGGACAGTTCAGTGGAGAAGTGTTTATAAGGTTCGATTTAGATTGGGGTACAATCGCGTAGACATGTATAAACATTGTAATAACGAACACTCCCTTCTTATCGCTGGACATCGGATACAAGGGCGCGACGAAGCAGGACAGTTCAGTGGAGAAGTGTTTATAAGGTTCGATTTAGATTGGGGTACAATCGCGTAGACGTGTTTAAACATAACGAACACTCCCATTTTATCAATAGACATAGGACTATGCAAGACAGTTCAATGGAGTTTTGTGTGGTTCGATGTAGATTGACGTAAAATAATCTATACACACGTAAAAAAATTAAAATGTGGTTAGATTATTTTGTCTATGTTTGTTAACAAATGGACAATTCATGTGATCGTGAAGACAACTGATTCGATTCGAATGCTGTTTACAGTCTGTCTTCTTTCAATTTAACATCTGGTTTTTAACATCTTAAAAATTTATTATCCCGAAATTTCTACAGGAAAAAAAGTTACGCGGGTGAAACCGCGGGGCGTTCCTAGTGGAGAATATATTTATCAATCCGACAGAGAAACAGAAAAAATACAACAATAAGTACTGTATTTATTTAATGGGGATTAATAATTAAGATTGATGAGGGTGAGTAATGTCAGCAACAGTGACTTACTTCATTTACAAAAAAAATATATTATTACAAACACCAGCCATTAAGACACATTTAAAATTAAAAAAGACAAATAGTGGTATGCTATCTGTAAGCTTCTCTATAGTTCTTTTCAAAGACATTTTACTTAATTTCATTTTACGTATGAACGTCATGAACGAGCAATACCATTCAACCGTATTAATCATACTCTGACCATTTGACAAATTGCTGGAATACATTCGGAACGCACATTCAATAACGAAATTTGCGCTTGCAATTACAGTAATTCCTTCGAAACCGATTTTCTAATTAAGTGTACTCCGCTGATGACGGTACGCCATCGTTCCATCTGCTTGATTAAAATTGCTTTTTGTGTGCGAGTGTACGTCAACACGTTCGAGTGTTGGATTGGCAATAAAAATAAATGGACAAGGGACAAATTAGTCCGTAATGTCTAAATTAAAAAACAACAAAAGTGAGTGCTTATAACACGTAATTGAATGTAATTGAGACGGGACGAATGTTTATTCAGTGTTTGTTTTTTATTAAAAAGGTTAAATGTTTTAATTGTCCATTTTTTTTCTTTTATTTCGTGTACTCATGATTTTATTGGACACAGTGAAATTAAAGCGTGTAATTTCATTTCCGCTTACGTTAACGTTGTAAACGAGATAATTTTTTAATAATAAGGGACCGTGACTTATAAAAATATGGTTATTTAATTGTTATTTTATATATATATGTTACTAACAGTTATACATAAATATTGTATAGTTATTATCTTATTAGTAACATTTTATTATGATAATATTAATTAAATCCTCCAAAACTATTTTCTTGTTATATTTTTTTCATTTTTATTATAAGAATCTCCAACAAAGAATACATATTAAATTAACTTTAAAATTTTAAACTCTCCACAAAATTTGATAAGGTGAATGTATAATGTTCTTTTTTGCGAAGGTATATTGATTGGCAGTCATAATTCGCATAGTTGTGTTTTCTCACTCTTTTTTTGTTATTGTTTTGCTTGCTGTCTGAGGCTTTCCGTCAAACGTCACTTGACAGTTGGTGGATAGCCTTTGACAGTTGACAATATATAGTTTTTTTTGGCTTGGGATTCCTGCCTTTTTGTAAATGTAGTTTTAGTGATGCTTTCTCTTCAAGGCTGGTGGTTCAGGTAATATTTTATGTTATATATATATAAGTTAATAATTTATTTACTTTTATTTCTAGTCTTTTATATATAAGTTTATTAATTAGGTTTATTTATTTTGTCATTGCCTATTATTTTTGTTTATTTATTTATTTTTATTTTTATACTATATATATTTTATTATTATTTTATCTTATTTTAAATTAATTATTTATATATTGTATTTCATTCATTTCTATGTCCCAGAACGATGATGTAAGTGAAAGCAGTTTCCTCTCTTGTAGTTCAAATGATGCCAGCTTTACAAGTACTAACTTTTGTCCTCTCCTAGATTCCCTTGCACATAAATTTTCTGACTCCCTAAATAACTTTAATATAGTCCATATCAATGCCCAGAGTATTCCGGCACATTATCCAGATCTCCTTGCCTCCTTTGATCCGAAGCATACTCATGCTATCCTAGTTTCTGAATCTTGGCTTAAGCCCTGCCTACCTTCTACTTCCTACTCCCTTCCAGGTTATAATCTCCTACGTAATGATCGTATTGGCCGGGGCGGCGGTGGTGTAGCTATTTATCTTCGAGCCAATATCCCTTATACTGTCATAAACTCCTCCCCTCAGCCCCCTCCTAGCGATGAGGCTGAACACCTACTCGTAGGAGTCACTTTATCTCATACCAAAATCCTTCTCGGTGTCTTCTACAGTCCTAACTTGTCAGTAGATTTTTTTTCCATCCTTTGACACTATCCTTGATCACCTCTCTCCATCATACGAGCATGCAATTATAATGGGTGACTTTAACACATGCCTTTTAAAAAATGATCACCGATCTCGTAAACTCACCTCCCTAATTGAATCCTATAACCTTACCTTACTTCCTCTTAGTGCTTCGCATTTCTTTCCTAATTGTGCTCCTTCCCTCCTCGATTTAATCCTTGTGTCATCCTTAAGTCATGTGCATAATCATGGGCAATGTAGCGCTGAAGCTTTTTCGTATCATGACTTAATTTTCCTGTCCTACAAAGTCCGTCCCCCTAAATTAAAACCTAAAGTCATTATGCAACGCAATTTTAGTGGGATGGATACTGACCGTCTTCTTCATGATGCTTCTAATATTGATTGGTCTGTAATCTCTAAAACCAATTCGATTGATGAGAAAGTTGAACTGTTTAATTCTTTCATTTTGCAATTATACGACAAGCATGCACCTTTGCGCCCTATTAAACTGAAACATCTTCCTGCTCCGTGGCTCACTGATGGTATTAGGGAATTAATGAACTGCAAAGCGAAAGCTAAAAGCAAATTAAAACTCAATAACTGCGACCGATTTCGAGAAGAATTTAAAAGAATAAGAAATCGCTGCAATACTATGTGTAGGGACGCTCAAAAACGCTATATACATGAATCGATTGAGAACGGGGATTCTTCTAAAGTTTGGAGATTTCTCAAGTCACTGGTAGTTGGTAAATCCACACCTAAAGATATTCCTTGTGGTGTCAGTATTGATTCTCTTAAGACTCACTTTTCCTCTCCTGGTTTTGTTTTTGACCCAGTACGAAAACAAGCTACATTAAATTTTCTTTTCCTCTAATCTTACTCCTGACTTCCAACCGTTTGTTTTCCAGCAATTTACTGCTTGCAATGTTAGGAAGAACATTTTGTCTGTGACTTCGAAGGCCGTTGGTATCGACTGCATTGGTCGTAATATGATTATTCCTATCCTAGATGTTGTCACTCCAGTTATAACCGATATCCTGAATTTCTCTATCTCATCTGGCTCTTTTCCTACTACGTGGAAAAAGGCTAATGTTATTCCTCTTCCAAAAATAAATAATCCGTCTGCCGTTTCTGATTTTCGTCCTATATCTATCCTACCATTCCTTTCCAAAGTTTTAGAACGCTTAGTCCAAAATCAACTCTCCACATACCTAAATAAAAATAACCTCCTTAATCCTTACCAGTCCGGATTCCGTCCTGGTCATAGTACGGCCACAGCATTAGTCAAGATAACGGATGATATCAGGTTAGGCATGGATAAAAAGCAGCTCACAATACTCACGCTTCTTGATTTCAGTAATGCGTTCAACACTGTCGACCATGACGTCTTGTTGAGCTTGCTTCGTTCTTCCTTTAACTTCCCTTCGACTGTGAGAGATTTCTTAGCTACCTACAAGGACGTCAACAGCGCGTTTTGGTGGACGAAACTTATTCTTCCTGGTCCAATATTTCTACTGGCGTCCCCCAGGGTGGCGTGCTCTCTCCTATCCTTTTTTCCCTTTTTATCAACTCGATCTCATCCAACTTAAGCTGTCCCTACCATATGTATGCTGACGATGTGCAGGTCTACTGCCAGTCCTCACTTGAAGACCTAACCGGGAAATTAGCACACATTAATAATGATTTATGCATAATCAGCAATTGGAGCCGCGACCATGGTCTATGTTTAAATCCATCGAAAACTCAGGTGATTATAATTGGCAGTCAGTCGTTAGTTTCCAAAATTGATTGGCCTTCTTTGCCTAATATATATATCAACGGCACTGCTATTCCCTACAGCTCAACAGTCAAAAGTCTTGGAGTTTTTATAGACCAAACTTTATCCTGGAGTCATCAGATGAAGGAAGTGAGAAAGAGGGTTTTTGCGTCTGCAAGTTCCTTACGGCGATTGCGAAACTTTCTTCCTATCCCCACTAAAATTGTGCTTGCTCAATCCCTTCTCCTATCCCTCCTAGACTATGCCGACGTCTGCTACTCTGATCTATACGAATTCCAGCTAGATACACTTGAGCGTCTTCAGAACTTGTTGTGTGAACGTGTGAGGTTTATATTTGGTTTACGCAAGTATGACCATGTCTCCGAATATCGATCTAGGCTCAAGTGGCTTCCTATCAGACTCCGTCGGAATACTCACATCCTACATCTTTTGTATTCTATCCTTTTCTGTCCCAATACTCCCTCCTACCTCAAAAATAACTTCCAATTTTTGTCCTCCTACAACCGTTCTCCTAGATCCCATAATAAACTTCAATTAATGATTCCCGTTCACAAATCCAAATTCTTTCAAATGTCCTTCACGGTTCGTGCTATAAAGCTGTGGAACGCCCTGCCTGATTCCGTCAGGCGTGCTAACACTCTGAACGAGTTTAAAAGGCTGCTTGCCCATCACTACTCATCTATCTGATATATTTCCTTATTTATTTAAGTGTATCCTATATCCTTTATTTTTATTATATGGATATATATTTATATATATTTATTTATATATTATTTATATGTTTATTTATCTAAGTGCTGCTATTTGTGTATTTATGTAAGTATTGCGCATCTACCGCATCACCTTTGTTGTATCTTATTCCTTTACCACGGGTTGCCAGGAAGAGATCGCTCTTTAGCGATAAGGCCGCCTATTTTGTACTGTTTCTTTTCCCCCATCATATTGTTAGCTTTAAGCTTTGGTGCAAAATAAAGTATTTATTCATTCATTCATTCATTCATATTACATTCTGCAAAATACTGCCTACAAACTAACAAATTGTGTTTCTTAATTTAAAGTAATTTTCGTAATACAACGCCTAATAGTTATAAATAAAAATCCAATATTTTTAACTGAGAGAGGGAAATATCTACATTTATACGAAACTACATTTAATCAACCAAAGAAACGAGTAAATGAGATTTACGATCAAAATACCTTCCATAAATTATTCCTGTATGCCATTAATCCACTTACAGTTGGTTTTGGCTAATCTTATTGTGAGAAATACGCACATAAATATATTATTACTTTACTATACAGTTCAGTTTTTTATATAAAGGATAATTTGGTAACTGGTGGTTACAGTATTACTATAAGGAAAGAAAGAATAATATGAGAAATAAGATAATTAACATTAATTATCATAAGTACCTTAATTTGTTATTATTAGGCTTGGAGTTTTCTTAAAAAATAATATATTTAATAAATACGGAATGAAAATCTTTTTGTCAACTTTCGTAACAATACATAATTTATTTGTAAGACTTACATAGCTCTAATTCATTATTTGAAAAGACATTGCAACATTTTCTAAATTTAAATACCGGAATGTTTCCCTTATTTAAAAATGGAATTTGACACAACTAACCTAACCCAATCGCATACCTGTGATTTCCCATCCACAATTTTTGTCACGTACCGTCATAATTCATGAAACGTTCAACTGCCGTCCTACAATAAAGTTTATAACTCAAATAAGCCTTCGAGAAGTTCCAATAAAAATATGCAAAGAAGTGACCCCAAGATTAAATTCCCTGTTCGAAGCAATTTATGTCAGCGACAATTTTCTGTAAAGTTTGTGACGTTTTTGTGTCAGGTCACTTGGGACCTTTTGTGTGGGTTGGATGTGTGTGTAAACACGAACACATGGGAAGGTTAATGTTAAGAATAGACGAAGTAGAGAAATATATAGCATGATGATTTATATCACTTTATATTAGTATTTTGTCGCGTTGATTTTGCAATTCTGAAGTTGTTGTAGTGTATTTATTAATTGAAATATAGGTTTTTTGTTTAGCATTTCTTTAAAAAGCAACACAATGTGTGTGAAATATTATCAATATCAGACCCTTTATAATAATCGTGAATTTTTTAGATGCTCTCAGGGCTAAAATTTAAAACTATGAGTAATCTCAAGAAATGTTGAAAGGAGTTTCAAAGCCGATTTGGGTGAAAATAAAAACTGCTTCATTGTATTTTTGAAAAATTTATTGATTTTGCAAAAAAATAATTATCCTGTATTATTTCACCGATCGATAGATGCAAAGTAATGCCATAGCCAAAGTTAAGGAAACACGTTATTCTTACGCGTTGAGATTAATTTGATTCTTCCGAACTTTTGATAGAGGCCAATAAGTAACATTGTTATATGAAATTATGATTAAAATTGACTAACTGTTGCTATAATTTTAATGTTTTGATATTTTAATTATCTATAACACCCATAAAAAGATAGCAACTAGCATTTCTCAGAAAATACATTTTTTATGAGGGGAAATGCCTCCGCATGCCCGGTCGTTTTACAAACGGACTTGCACCGACTAAAACCCCTCAATGTTCCTGCACACACCCTGGAGGGGGAGGGCGTTCACGGGTAGGGCACGAGGGCAGTAGGAGCATAAGGAGTTTCTCAGAAAATACTTAATCCAACTTAATCTATTTTATGTAGTTTGTTAAAAAACTTCTCCAACATGAAATTATAAATATCATAACTTTATCAACGGACCAAAAATATGAAAATTAAAAATATTTATCGATACATACTATTAATCTTTATTATGAAGAGAAATTACTGTTGAAACACAATTACGTGACAAACTTTACAGCGATAACTTGTAATTAACGAAAACGTGACTTTTTATTCATTCGAAACTTAACCTTGTCCTTTAAAATTCAAATAATAATGAAGAGAGATAGAAATATAAAAGTTTGAACATATAAGTATTTATTTGGGGTTTATAGTATTGTCATTTTATTAATAGTAGCTTTTATCTGAGACTTTACCTATATTAATCACGGTAAAATTACCCTATGTGCTGGGTCAGTTGTACTTAATTTCAAGAATTTTTTTGTTGACTTAACACCAGAAATCCCTCTATCACATATAGTCACGTCTATAAAAAAAAGAGTTCTTAAGGCTAACTAAACTTCATAACAGTTCTAACCATCCGAAAACATCTTTCATCCATAGAAACAAAGAATATTATCGTTGCCAAGTAGGAAAATGATTACTTCCTATCACACGAAGATAATATGAAAAATCGTCCCTACAGGTGGTTCCTGATAGTATCATTGTGAGACAAATTGAGAACATTATTATAAAATACTTGAATGACCTAAATGTGGTCCCTTATCATAGAATCATCAATCGTTTTGAATTCCTTTTCATAACTATAATTTTCATTATTGCTACGTGTATTATAACAATTGAAGATTGGTTTATAGATTGCAATTTAATATGTCACGCAAGTATTGGATAACAAAACTGATATTTTCTTTAGAATTACGTTTACTAAGTTATAATTAAATTACTTCTTTAACCCTTCTATTAAAAACTATCAGGCTTATATTAGGTTTTTGTAGTTAGAGAAATATGTAGTTAGAGAATTAAAAGGAGTTTAAATATACAAGATATTTTGGTAAAGGTGTGATTTTTGTGAAAATGTTTTGAAAGTTTTATGTTTTGATAATTATAAAAACCTTGATCTTGACAAATCTGTCAGGCGTTGATGTTAAAGCTGGGTCTCAGTTTGAGGTTCTCCTGTTGTTTTTGTTCGTAATGAATAAGATAACAAAAGGAAAGGTTTGTCTCCTGTGTCTTGACAAAAAGCCTTTATGCTGCCGAGTTTAATATATCATTTATAAAACGTTGGGAAACGATCAAAGGAGAAGATAAATGAAAGTTTTTGATATAAATTATAATTAGGCAATATTTATTTATACCATGATTGAGCATCTTGCTTCCAATTTTTGATATTTCTGGATATGAAAGTATCCGACTAAATAAAAAAAGAATGAAGGTGTGCAGTAGTACTGATGGTTTTCAAGAACATTATTAAATGATAATTGGTATCGAACATTTTGTATGAGACTTTCCAGTGGTACCTATTACTAACGACGTACGCCCAAATCCTTTAAAAGACGAAACTTCATAATGTTTAAAGAACTTTATTCTCAAAAAAAAGAAAATATCACTAACATGAGAACTTAAAATAACAGTTTAAAATTAAAATTAGTAGTAATTAGTTCGTTAGTGCCACACAGCTGACAGTGCCCACCAATGCATTCAAAATATTTTACATATCATTTATTGTTACTGTGTTGTGTGTGTTTTTAATGCATTGGGTGAGGTGATACATTTATGTCTGGTGGTATTTTGTTAAAAAGCTGTGCTCCTTCAAAAGTAATCATTTTTTGCCATAGTTTTCATAGTATAATAGATGCGAATCATTTTCACTAGCGAGGGGTTTTCAATCGATCAATCGCTAATATGCGCTAATAAAAATGATATCATAAACTAAAGCTCATTCCCGTCCATATTTTATTGTCCCAAATTCCTATTCATTCAATATTAATATCTAAAATATATTTTTCACATATTGGAACTGAAAACTCCTATTCACCGTCCATTAAATTCCTTTAACATATTTTAATATCAAAATTATTCCCATATTGAAACTGAAAAATGTCCACATAAATTTTAATTCAAAAAATCGACTGGAATGTCCTTTAACTTATTTAATATCGAAATTACCGTATCGACAGTGAAAAACGCCTTTTCATAGTCCATACTTTTTCAATCCAAAGGTCCACGGGCATTCCACGCACGTACACGTAAATCTCGACACGTGTAAAGTGGGATGGCATGGGATGTCCATGATATTTCGCAATAAATTCGGTTCAGCAATCACAGCCAAGGTCATTTTATCTCGGGAGTCCGTCAAAATTTCTATATGGGATCGCCTTTATGGTAGTAATAATGCGTGAAATACTTTTACGAGTGAGAAGATGGTTTGCTATGTGTCAGCGAACTAGTCTACAAAATGTTTATTGGGGCGAAGGTTTTGTTGTAGGTTAGGTAAAATCATCAAAAGAGGAGCAGTTCTTTGCTTTGTTTAGAAGTAAAATTTTGATGCCTTTGAATAAATAGGTGCGTATAAATTATATAGAATAATTTGAGAATACTGTTTATGTTCTGCCAATGTTTGTATGCATGGCTTGTTTTTATGTTTAAAATTTATATTCCTGTAGAATATTTAGATTTAACGATAAGCCATCGTATAATTAGTTATATTGAGACGGTTTATACTCACTGTGTTTTAACTCGTTGTGGACCGACAGTTTCGGACCGATTCGGAGGTCCTTCATCAGGGGGAGTGAGACGTTATGTCGATCACGGCGCTCCTTTAGAATGCTTAATATCTAATGTTAGAATTTAGTGCTCGAACGGCATAGTTGATAGAGGTATTCCAAAATATGGGATCGCCTTTATGGTGGTAATAATGTGTAAAATACTTTTACGAGTGGGAAGATGGTTTTCAGTGTGTCAGTAAAGTACCCTAGAAAATATTTATTTGGTATTTTTATAGGTTTTATGTACGGTTTTAGTTAACAGGACTGCTTTGCTTTGTATAGAACTGATATTTTGGAGTTTCAATGTCTTTGGATGTGTAAGCAGTTAAATGAGTAAAAGACTATATGTGTATGTGTGTGTGGCACTAAGTCTAATAATATAAAACTGAACAATTTGTTTGTTTAAACGCGCTATACTCAAAAACAACTGGCCCCAAAGCTTATTAAGATATTTCTGTATTTTGTCGATCATTACATCAGGAACCTTTTTGGGTTAATGCCTGCTGATAATTGTTGAAATAGTAAATTTTAAAGGAAGATAATCTGTCTAATTTACGTCCAATTATCATCGTTACATAAGTCGTCCTTTAATGCGTATAGCTAACCCAACTAAAAACTCCACAATATTAGAGACTACAATCATCCCCAAAATATAAATCATATATCACAGTGATATCAAAGGCTGCACAAATTCCCCTATTACCATTCCCCTGATGAGGCAACATTAATAGTAATTGACCATTATCTCTCCATCGATAACGCAACGAGTAACGTTGCTGGAGAACGTTGCCATGGCAACGGGAACATGACACCGACTATGCTGCCGAAGTTTCTATGATATTTCGGGAATTTGTACTGTAGTGTATTTGTAGTTGGATTGATATTGTTATACGTTAAAATTCTTTTGAAATTCATATAATTTCAGTCACAAATCTAATAAAGATGTAGAAATGCTCTTACTGCTATGCTAAATCAGCGAAAAGCATGTGCTGAAATTTTAACCGATACAAATGCAAATAAAAATCCGTATACATTTTATTTTAACACTAACGTATCAAATTATAAAATCGCGTCATTTCATCCTGGACAAAGTTTACTGCGGTACAAATGCGCATTGTTGACTTTTACGGCAATAAAAGCAAATGTAAAACGCACCTGAATTTACAACGCTTACGTAAACCCTTTTATGGAGTTATGGTGCGGCCTAAGCGTTTTGCGGCTAGAAATTGGTGCAAGGTTTAAAGAATTTTGTAAGAGAACATAGCTTTAGCATAGCAAAGGTTGAGTTTAATATCTTATAAACGCTGTTTAAGTGTTGTATTAACAATTTTTCCAATTTTTTTCACTACAATACAAACGGAATACTTCTTAAAATTTTTGAGCACTTTACAGCGTTCGTGATCATAGAAAGTTTTCTTTTTAACCTACTTTTAAAAAAGGAGGACGTTTTCAATTCGACCGTATTTCTTTAATTTTTTCCGTCTACTAAAATGACACATTTAAATTGAAATTGCACACAGTTTGTTTTCTTGACATTGTGTTTTGTAATGCTATTTAAAAAAATTTCATGATAATATATTTGATTTAACGAAAATTAAATTTTTAATGTATTTAATATTTGTGTATCCTTAATTCAATTGTCATGATACATTTTCAAAATACTAACATAGTTTTAAGTAGCCACTAATAATATATTGAATAAATTTGAAATAAATTAATTACTATATTACTATTACTAAATAGTGTATTTCCATTCCGCTATCTATGCATTGCGTTGATATAGAAATGTAATTATTTTCTCACCTTTTTCTCAACTGCATTTTCACTATTTTTATTTCGTTACAGTAAGAAGTTCATCGCTTTCACCACACAGACACTTATATTGACGTTTTTACTGCGCCACAATCACAGTGCTCGACCACGTTAAGTAGGATTTACTACTCCTGGAGGAATAGCCCCGGTTACCTCACACCTATCTCACACTTTACCCGACTGCGCCCTAGGGAAATACTGCCTGCAGTATTTTCTGTTTTTGCAAAGCGATATTTACTTAGTTGTATAAAGTTACTTTTTATTCATGACTGCAAAGTATACTTTCAATTTTCCTTTGCATTGTCTAGTCTTTATCAATAAAAATTGTTTCCTTACTTTCTTTCTCTTTATTTTTCTTTTGAAAGAAAAAGACCGCACCCTTAACTATAAACAGACGCATTTATTGAAAAAGGAAAATTTACGTTTATATTGCACCAAAATCACGGTGCTCCGTCACGTTAAGTAGGATTTACTACTCCTAGAGGAATAGCCCCAGTTAACTCACACCTATCTCACACTTTACCCGACTGCGCCCTAGGGAAATACTGCCTGCAGTATTTTCTGTTTTTGCAACGCGATTTTTACACGGATTCTTTAAAATGTTTTATCTATTGTTGGGGACTGTAGAAACTTTCAATTTTCCAATGTATTTTGTGTACATAGAAATATATGTTTTCTGTTTTTATAAAAAACACCGTACTGTTAAGTTGCGCCATGTGTTTAAAAAAACACAAAATATTTTAAAAATCAATTTATTAATATTAATATATAAACTACACAACACATATTAATACAATTTATAGCGTTATTCATGAAACTGCTTATCACAATAAATCAGAAAGAATTTCAAATTACAAAAATTAAAATAAAAAAAAAATAATCGGTAGTAATACTTACTCTTGGAAAATTACGTTAAAACGAAGAAAACATCTTTTATTCTTCTAAATATAGTCTATAATTCTTGAGAACTTGAAAACACGGATGTCAATCAACAAATCTACTTCTTATACAGTAAATATAAAGAGCTAACGAGAACCGTAGATCGATCATTATTTGTGTCCCGCTTTGTGCCGGCCCGCTGGCTCGGCTCGTTACGCAGATATTTCCCCACGATTCGATAAACTCGGATAACTGTCTACGATATTGTTATGTTTTTAACAAGGCCCGAGGGAGAGATTTTAAGTCACCTATTTTTATCAACCAAATAAACCAAGCTTTTCAAATTATACTCACTGTACTTACTATTTTTATAAATGAGAAAGTAACTCTGTCTGTCTGTATGTCTGCCTCTTCTCCACGCCTAAGGCACTGGACCAATTTGGATAAAGTTTCGAACAGAGATTGTTTGAAACCAGAGAAAGCACAGCCGGGTAGCTTTTATCTCGGTACTTCCACGGAAACAGAAAATATATGGGGGACACATCTAGTTCTTTTTTTCAATTAATTTTATATGCAGTGAGGTAGTAAGGAGTAGTATAAATTTGGAGGGTAACTAAAATGGAGAATTTATAATAAAAGATAGTTGATGATGGATAGTTTAGTCAAATCTTGGGTTTGAACAACATCCCGAGTGAAACAGAACATTGTATCTTGATATAAGCAATGTAAGTATAACAGAATTATCAAAAGAGCTTCACGGATAATACATTAAAAATAAATGAACACAATAATTAAAATTGCTACACTTTCTCCCCTATTTTTAAAAGTGTCCTTATAAGAGAAAAAATTAATAGCCTTAAATTTTTGCATTCTAGTAACAGTTGTTCACTGAATACGACTTTATCCAAATTGCAAAATCAAATTGAAACGTCGTTCATAAAAATTTAAACGCCGTGTTAATAAAATTTTATGATAATGCGTTTTTAAATTCTTTCAAAAGTATTTTATTTCACTACAGATTCCAAATTTACCAGGTATTGTCTGAGCTAACTACAAACAGGCCTGTATTTCCATCCGATTCCTCTCCCGTCCTGTTCTAGTCGTCTCCCTACTTCCTGTAATTAATCCTCTCCACTTATCCCCTCCCCTTCCTTTAAGCTGGCAAGACATCTGCGACAGTTTGTTGTTGTGGATGCTCGTGGGCCGAGGTCAGTCACTACAAACAGGCCTGTATGCCCATCCGATTCCTCTCCCGTCCTGTTCTAGTCGTCTCCCTACTTCCTGTCATTAATTCTCTCCACTTATCCCCTCCCCTTCCTTTAAGCTGGCAAGACATCTGCGACAGTTTGTTGTTGTGGATGCTCGTGGGCCGAGGTCAGTCACTACAAACAGGCCTGTATGCCCATCCGATTCCTCTCCCGTCCTGTTCTAGTCGTCTCCCTACTTCCTGTCATTAATCCTCTCCACTTCTCCCCTCCCCTTCCTTTAAGCTGGCAAGATATCGATAGTTTGTTGATGTGGATTCTCGTGGGCCGAGGTCAGTCATTTAACATCAGGTGAACAGCATGCTCCGCTTGCCCGCTGTTACTTAAAAAAAAAACAGTAACCTCGAGCCTGTTATTATTTGAGGCAACTTCAACCCAGATAAATTTAAGTAAGGACTTTATTGGCGCAGTGGATATAACAGCTATTGAGGATGCGGGTTCGAACCCCACGGGTAGAAATGATGAGCATTGTAACATTCTTCTGTCTAGGTGTTGATTTATCTATAATATGTATTATGTATGTATTTTAAAAAACCTGGTATAACAATTGTGTAGTACCCGTAGTACAAGCTTACCTAGGTTTAGGACTAAATAGCGAAGTATCAAATGTCCGAAAATATTTATTTATCTACACTTATATTATAAAGAGGAAAACTCTGTTCTGTTTTAATGAATAGAGTCAAGAACTACTGGACCGATTTTAAAAATTCTTTCGCCTTTCGAAAGCTACATTATGCACTACGTACTTATGCTACGGGAGGGAAGCTGCCGCATCTTTATAAATTATATGAAAATTCGCCTATCTAAAAACACACCCACGCGTGGAACTTGTATACGGAAAGAAATTCACCCTAATTTTACATTCATATTAAACGCCTGGACGGTGTTCGCATTCTGCGGACACATTCGGTGGAATCACTTGACCTTTTCGCATAGCGGCACATTATTACATATTTAGGCCTACGTAACCGGGCTTACATTTGAGTTGGTAATGCGTGTTTGTGGTCAAGGCGCTAACTTAAGCCTAGAGACTCTCCACAAAATATTCCACAATTTTGACTTATGAGTTTATTTTATTCATCCATTACATTATCCTTAAATATGGAAATGAAAAAACAATTGTACGACAAATAACTCGCCGCAAACATTACTTTTGATTGTAATAATATCAACATGCATTAAATATTCATTTTCTTAACGAACCCTAGGTGTTACACTTTTTATTAATATAATTAGATTGCTTAGTGCCGGGTGCGGGGCAGTACCAACAGCGTTCTGAAAATGATTGCAGAGGGATTTGATTGTGTGTACCTGTTCAATTGTGAGCAGGTACATGTACAATATATTAATAAAAATAGGTAATGTATGTATAAATTCATGTATTCATTTTATTTTCCATTTAAATATTGTATATTATATGTAAATGGTAATGTAATTTAATGTATTAATTTAATTGTTTTTTATGTATGGGTTTATGTTACCTCAATAAATGAAATAAATTATTAATTATTATTATTATAAAAATAAAAAAATAAATCATTAGCCTGTACCTAAGACATTTAAATATTTACGTATTTAGATTAACCTATAAGACTTAAGCATAAAAACTTTGATAATCAACAACTTAGAGATCCCTCTAACTGCATTATTGACACTTCTTGGCCACAACACTATTATAGCCCCACCATTATAAAGAAATTATAATAATTACTTAATAGGGCTGTCACAAAATGTCAAACACTTCATTATTTCAATAACCCCATTATGTTCCAGTGGCGAGCCCCCCCGGCGGCGCGGGCGCAGAGGAGCCGCACCGCCCGCCGCCGCCCCCCGCGCCCCGCAACGGCACTGCGCCCAGTAAGCACGACTCTCTACAGTGGCTACTGGTCGGAAGGCATGAGGCAGTTACATAACATAATGATGACAAATTATAAGCTATAGAAAACATTACCAACTAAATAACAAAGCAACACGAATGGGAATGAAAGTGAAAAGAAAATTGCTTTTATAATTCCACATTCAAAATTCTTCATAACGTATATTATAACTGTTTAATTATATGACTCTCTTTCACATGTATTACAAGAACACTATTATCAAAAATCAAAATTCGAAATATAAAATGTTTTATCAATTCATTTCTATATATGAAACCTTCCTATTGAAATTTTATTAAACCAACATTCTTAAATAAAGACCAAAATATTTATAATGTTAATAAAGTTTCGTAATTCAAGTTTACATTTTAATTTTCATGTTATTTTTATATCGAAACAATTTTACATCAAAATTAACAGTATCAATTCAAAAGTACCACGGCGCTAAACTCAGTAACATTAATTGTACTCCAATAAAACGATTGTAACTGCCTCATCGCCTAGGGTTGTCTCTCGGAAGCGTTATTACATTTTACAGCATGTCATGTCATGGCGAGCGTCCTGATTCTGACGTGATGTTAACCGCGGGGATTATAGTAAACTCTTGTTGTAGGCGAATTTGTTCGCGATTCGATTACAAAAATTATTATTTTTCATGCTTTATGAATTTCTGATTCTGTTGGGGCATTTTTGGAATCTAAAAGTGTATTCTCAAATGTGATTTCAGAATACAAAACATTCTATGAAAAAATGTACAAATCAATTCTGTTAAACACTTATATCCGTAGTTACATCAATTCTGTTTTATTGACCAACACAATAGTTGTGTATCTATGAAAAATAAAGTAACGACCAGGATTTATAGGCTTTTTACCTGTGAATTAAAAAAAATCAATCATGTCTATTCAGAGAGGAATTTTGTAATGTGACTTAGATGGAAAGTACTCTTACTAGTAAATATTACTCAAAGAAAGCATTCCTTATATTATCTCATCTTTACTTATATTATTAAGAGGAAAAATTTGAGTTTTTGTTTGAATTGAATACTTTATATTTTGTATTGTTACCTCTTGATGGAACTGCATCTTGATTGATTAGTATATTAATTAAACACCTCACTAAACTAACGAATGTGGAACTAGTGAGGTGTTTAATTAATATACTAATCAATGAATTGAATACTATAGGACCGAATTGGATCAAATTTTGACCAAAGCTTGTTTGAAACCCGAGGAAGGACATTGTACAGCTCTAATCCCAAAAATCCTACGGGCACGGGAGTTATACGTTGGTAACCGCTCACTCAGCTAGTATTTGAAAGAAAAGAAAAGTGCATTCGAAAATTAATTAAAGTTGTAGAAAAAAAATAAAAAGAAAATCACAGTAAGAGTACTTTTCCTTTAGGTATTACAACATTCCACCCTGTATAACACGAAATTTCGTTCCATTGAAATTTGAATAACTCACGATTGACAACCCTGTGCATGTTTCAGTTAATTATTATTATTTTGTTTGGATATGTTGTAGCACTGTTTGTTTGCCGTAGCCACTGTATCATTTCGTGCACGATTTTATTGATTTTGTAGTTATGCGTTCGCTTTTACATTTTGTAGTGTAAATATATTTTATTGACTACTAAATTTGATCGATATTTTTATTACTTAATTTGTAAGGAAATTAGTTTTAGATCTGAGGGAGGATATGAATATGAAACATGGTATTAATCTATACTTTTATACTAATATTATAAAGAGGAAACCTTTGTATTTTTGTATCTTTGTATTGAATAGGCTCAAAAACTACTGGACCGATTTCAAATTTTCTTTTACCATTCCTTAGAGGGATTCTTCCGAATCCGTATAGGCTATATTTTATCCCGAAAAATAGATAGTCTAGAATATTATGCTACGGGAGCGAAGCCTCGCGGATCAGCCAGTAAATAATATCCCTGAAAAAAAAATAAAAAAAGGATAGGGAGAAGGAAAAATCTATTTTACAAATTTCACCAAATTGCTTAACACACGTCAGAAAATAACCACAAAACCGTATTAAAATATGCCCTAATTAGAAACGACAATTTCATATCAGTTTTTCCATCATTAATATTATCTCTTAAATGTTAATTATGAAGCTCGCAAAGCTTCGGAAAATTTCCTTAATTAGGGGAAATTATGGTTTTTCAAGTAATTATCACTGTTAATGTAATCTAAATGTCGGCGTTTTGTTTCTTGTTAAAATAATGAGACATTATTTGAATTCTCGTTATTATTTTAAGACAATAAATTTTCAAAGGTGCGGCAGATTTATCGTGAATGTTATGTTTGGTTTTCATTGTATTACAATATAAATTACAGGTAGATTTCGACAAAAACATTTAATAAATAATGAAGGGTTATATTGTTACGTTAATAAGTACTTTGTTTATTGTACGTAAATGCAGTGAAAACTTTTAATTTAGAAACATGATATCTTATTTTTTTATTAAAAAATACAACACTTGCTTAAAAATACGTGAAAACGAGTAGTCTACATTAATTGGTTACTACTTCACTAATATTATAACACATATCGAATCCTGGATCAAGATGTTTGAAATGAAAGTGAACAGAATATTGAAAATGAAACGTATATTTTTAAAACAGCTTTCTAAACTCTGTATTTGACAGCTCTGTCGATTTCGTTTCGGATCTATTCAGCCTTTTTATGTTGTTTAAAGGCAAACAAACGCATGGAAACAAGAATGTATTAAATTATGAATTGGTCATTTAATAATATTTGCAATAGAGGCACTAGTAAACGAAAATGCTACTAAAATGATAAATGCGAAAGTTTGTGTGGATGTACGTATGTATGTTTGTTACTCTCTTACCCAAAAAGTACTAAACCAATTATGATGCAATTCTGTATACATACAAATAAGGGTTCGGAGTAATATACATATATACTAATTTTAGTCCTGGAGTTGCCACGGAATCAGAAGCTATGCGGATGAAATCCCGGGGCATTGCTAGTATAAAATAAGTAATATACAATTCATAAACTACTTTGTAGCACTCTACTAAAATCCTCATACCTCAAAAGAATTCAACATCAACCGTTCAGTAAATTCATCATACGAATTAAATTTATAATGGCGACCGTTAAAATAACCGTCCATTATTTATTCGGGACTGTTTCGTGTTTATTTCTGAAATAGCCTGTTACATTTGTCCCTCTTGGGCCTCGATTGACCAAGAAAAAGTGTTTCAATTCAATTTGGGGATAAAAAGGACAATAGATTTTTTACACGAGGTATATGGGATTAGGCCGCGGGCCACTGGATTGATGACTTTGGCTTATGATTTATTCCCTTCGAAACTTTTTGGTTTTTCCCCACACATACACGGCTTTCTCCTTCCCAAACTCGAATCGACTGAAATTTATTTTTCCTTCAATTCTTAACATATTCCTTTCCTTTTGAAACGGTTTCATCCTACTATAATTTTTTTGTTTTTTTTTAAATTATCTACTCTGGTAGACCAGGGAAGATAATTTTTTTATATATTATATATTATAAGCTTTTTATTATTATTGAAAGACCAATATGGGTGATACAAAAGACGGTTTAGGGTGAGGTTCTGCTAGCATTTTTCGCTGCGTTGCGTAGCATCTTCGCAACGGATGACCGCATTGTACTCCTATACCACATCTACGCTGCGTCGAAACAAAACGTCCATCTATTGAAATAGTCCAGTTACTTTAGCATAAAAAGGGTTAACCTCAGAATGAGAGGTAATAAGCTAAATACTTGTATATACCTTTATTTTGGCGATTTAAACGCTGTCTCAAAAGTCCCATATAATTTCGTGTATACGAGGTCAAAGGTCATAAAAATACTTTTTAAAGCCTGCACCGACGCAGGGAATGCAATGGAGCCAACCATAGAATAAGTATGTAAAACATCCCAGTGTTGACGCAACGACAATGCTACGCGACGTTACTTGCTAATAGAACCTCACTCTAAAATGTATAAATTATTGAAAAACGTTTTTTATGATTTAAAAGCACTTAAGAATAATTAACAATACGTTCAAAACTAAGTAAGGAAAATTGTCTTATAAAAATAAACATTTACAAAGAAGAAGGAATTAGAATGTCGCATTTATAAACCCTCGCTGTCAGCAGATTCATTAAGTTTCATAAATGATGAATACAATTTTAAGAGGATCACGATTTTCCTGTTTTTTGACAAATAATTATCATGTTTTAGTATTTCGTACTATTTTTATTAAACGTGATAGTAATAAAAACATAAGCTATGTCATTTTATACTATGACGTACTTATTACAAATCAATTGTTTATAAAACTAACTGTTCCACGTGATTTCTCCTGTATGTATCGCACATGATGTTATAGTCTATAGCTTCCTTCGATTAATGGTCTATTGAACACAAACATATTTTTTCAAATCATTTTGCTGAGATTAGTACGTTCAAACAAACGCTTTTTATCTTTATATTATTATTTGTGTAGTACTTAAAACATTTTCTATGTATCGTGTAAAAAAAATTGAATGCTCCATTTTTAGTAAATGTAGTTAGTTTTTGTTTAGTAGTAGGTTTTGTTTTAGTAAATGTAGGCAAGAACTAGGCTAGTTCAACTATTCACCCTATGATTATACCCTCCTAGACTATACCAAAGTACTGCACAGAAACGTCTAGAATTTAATACATATAATTACCAAATGACAGCAATTTCCCACAGATAATAATAGGAAAGCATACAAGGCACCACTTGTACAGTAATTGCTTCGTATGAGCGTTATTATTTACATACAGTTGATTTCTAGTGGTTAACCATGCAATTTGGTTGCCATTTATACTTGGTGCCTAAAAATATAAAAGTTTATAGTAGCTTTATAATTGTCACAAAATAGTCCCTGTGATCTAAAATATAAATTGATGTGATAAGGTTAACAAAATATTATGAATTCCTTTAATTAAATCATTTAATTTTCCAGTGAAATTGTATCGAACTATCTTACACCATATTAATATAACTTTTATAAAAATAGAATATGGAATTAAAATAATGAGGTAAATTTGTTTAAGAAATGAGTAAAGAGAATACGGCCAGTTCTATTTTGTCTAGTAGTTTTTTATGTTTTTTATTCTAGGTTTTAACTATGTCTTTGATATGTTTTATAATCAATTCATATTTTAAATTGGCCAAACATTACATTATAAGTGTTTAAACATTGTTATAATCTATTTGTTATATTCAGTAAACGTAAATAAAATATCATAAACAAACAGTAATCATTTACAACGATCAAATCTAGCCTCACAGAATATGCGTTGTGAATTGATACAATCATTTATTGCAATTAAAACGGGCATTATAACGCAATCCCCTATAATCCTGAAAGCCCATGCGGGTACAATAAAATTTTACAATCCTCTATAACTTCTATAGGCAATTGCATGCAACATTCATAATTGCATAGAAAACAACAATTTCAATGAACCTAAGCCGACCATTAGCTGGAAAGCCCGCGGCTTCAACCCGGCTGGTTGCTATGGCAACCGGAGTCAACACAACGTGCGACCACAGACTAGCGAAATAGATACTACCATAAAGGACTTTCAGTACTATTTACTCTAATATATTAAAACAGTATTTGTGTTAACGAGTATCAATTATTGACCTTCTATTCCATATAAAATTAAATTGTATAAAGAAGTACAAAAAAGTATTAAAAAACAAACAAATAAAAATGGAAATAACTGAAAAGCAATTAAGTCGAGCCAAGTATGATTATTCCAGCCAGTATTCATATTTTTAAACATTTACAAGTATTACTTACAACATTTACAAGATTCCGTGGTAAGTCTGAGATTAGTGGCCTTTATATTATTTTGAACCCTTACCTATATGTATACCTAGTTGGATCATAATCGGTTCAGTAGTTTTTGCGAGAAAGAGTAACAAACATACATACATACAAACTTTCTCATCTATAATTTTAGTAGAAGTTACTATCTATTACAATATTATTAACATTCGGGACATCCTGAAAGTCATATTTACATACTTCCTGTTCCACAACCGAGAGTAAACTACTAAAGGTAGAAACATGAATTTTTAAAATGGGTTTAGGCGAGGGCTCATTAAGGAAGAGTTTTGGTAATTTTAACTTCAAAAGGAAAATTTCGTTGCAGCCACCGATGTCGGGTGGGTCGCTAATGTCTTTATAAGTGTGGTCATTTTATGAAATATCCACGAAATATAGCTTTTTGGTAACATTTTTGTTTATTATTTTCAAATTTTTGATGTTTCGACAAGACATGTTGAATTAAGTAGCTATGCATTACATTTCTGCAATTGAAAATAATAACAATTTCATAGAAATATTTTCGTAAATACCAACCCAATCACATAATACACGTAATCCTAGCTTATATAATCCTTGGACAATATTTTTTAGTCAACTATCAGTAAAAATATAAAAGAAAATATTCCATTCAAACTTATGTTCTATATTTTTATTCTGTGGTCCTCGTAAGATAATCTAAAAACAATTTTATCGCCGGCCGCCCTGCACCAGACGGCTAGATTTATTCCCTTACCTGTTTAGATATTCTTTTTGTACTTTATTTATTTAGAAAAACATTTATGTTGAAAAGAATAAACGTCTTTTATTTGCGTGTATTTTATGGAAAACTGACAAAGCCTAGGTATGATTATGCAGTTCTATGACGAAAATCCGAATTATTGGATTTGATCAAACGTGATAAAAAAATTGACAAAATATTATTTTAAACTTCAAAACAAGAAAAGTGAGGGGAGAGTAAGAAAGTTTAATAAAAATAATTAATCAATATGAAAATTACTCTAATTCCTTAATATGTTGTGGTATTGGTAAAGGTTTGTTATAAAAGAAAATACTTAAAAAGGTGAAATGCGTAAGCGTGAACAAGACGCGTAAAACCGTCGCCGGAGGGTAGTTACAAAATTTATTAACAGAGCTCTGTTAAAGCCATTCGAAAATTAGAGGCTTTGAATTAGACGCGATATTCTTTTATTATTCATTAAAAATAAATTTGAATTCCCTATAAAAGTATTTTAATATCGAAACATTAAAGTTTATGAATATAACTCCGATATTAAAATACTTTATTAATTTTAGCTCCACAATAAAAGCCTAATCGCAATACCCAATTGTATTAATTTTGGAATAGTTATCAAGGTGACTAACTCTATATGAACTAGCTTTATCAAAATAATAATAATATGTTACTCACCGATAAATTAGCTTTAGTTTTGGTTTTTATCAGCGTAGTAACCAAAATACGAGTATACCACCAATATCACTTTCAAAGATGAAATCGCCAGCTGCATCAAAAATCATCTAAACCAAAAATTAGAATGGTGCGTGTGTGTGAAGTGGTTTCATTTGCGTTAACCCCAGTGTTATTGTAAATTGCAAATAGCTCCTAAAAATAATTATAATGACCCCGTTCTACACGTATGTCGCCAACCCATTTCGAACCGTGGGTGTCGTAAGAGGTGACAGTGGGTAATTCCACTGCATAACATCTTCAGCCATAAAAGAGTTAGAGCCGATCATTGCACGATTGAGTCAAGCTCGCACCGGTGTCATTACCCCCCAAAAAGCTCGCTTAACATGAACAAAATTTTTCAAGTTTTTCAGATTTAAGATTTGCTTACAGTAAGTTTTCTGCTTCATAATATTAGCATAGATTGTTGCATTACGCCAGTGAAGGTGTAAAACTAGCCTATAAAATAATATAATTCACTTATATACTTTCAATCATAGTCTTCTTTTTTTTCGGCTGAAACAGCCAATTAAATATATTTCACAACGGAAATACGCCAGCGAAAAGTACCATATTCTCTTTCAGAATAGAAATAGTTTTCGTGACTGTGAACGAAAAGTAAAAACGACGAAAATGTTCAGACTCCGAACTTTGAAAGGCTTAAAAGAAGCAGAGTTCACAAACACTAGGTTTAAATGTAAAGAGACTTTATTTTAATACAACGTCCGTAATTCAAATTTTCTTAATTAAATTAACAAGAATTTTCCGCTCATGATATAATATGATTTCGTTTCAAACTAAAATGGGATTCTTGTTGTTTATTTTTGTATATAAACTTGTAAATGAACTAACTAAAACTTGTGTAAAAACAATTTTATCTATATTTTTATCATTTAATTAACTTTGAAATATTGCTATAATTAAGACTGTACATTATTAAGAATCTAATGGTCACATCTTCGACTTGTAATTTTAATAGCAATATTCAACTGAAACATGTTTATTATCTCTGACTTACCACGCTGAAATGTAACAAGCACTGAATAGAACTTTAATTGAATTTTTGCATATCTGTTCTTTTGCAAGATTTATTTTTTTGTTTGTAGAATTTAATTCTAACAATGGCTTACAATGTATATTTCGATTCTGACATTTTAATTATGATACAAAGAATGTGAGAACTGTATTTTTAGAACAAAAATTTTACGTAGAAATATGTTACAATATTGTACCTTTATATTATGCGTCCACATATTGGAATTGTATGCATCGAATGCATTCTTTGTATAGATTTTGTGTGGATCAGTGAACGCACTTGCATGACTTTCTATACAAAGAATAAAAAAAATAAGAACATAAAAAATACAAATCAGTCAAAACCACTGCGTTGGTTTTCATAATACATTTTTCACATTCATCTTTAAAATTCAGAAGCAACATTCAAATTTAGAAAACCGTCCCACCACAATGATTCATCGTCATTAGAAGCAACATTCAAATTTAGAAAACCGTCACACCATAATGCTTCGTTTTTTTTAAATTTCGAATGCTCATAATTGTTTTTTTTTCAGAACAAGGTGCCTTGACAATAGTCCGGCGGTCATCCAGCCGGAGTAAGACCACAGAAAGCTCGCCTCCCACCGACGAACAGCTGGACCAACTCGATCTCGACACAGAGCACTTGCCCGCCGTCGACACGCCCGATGCTTGTGATAAAGCCGCTCTTAGGTAATTTATTTAGGAAATAATATTTAGCGAAGAGCATGATGGACGAGATAACTACTTTCCTACGATGTACTTTTACGCGATATAACTAATATTAATTTCAGCGAATTAAGTTCAGCGTGATAAAAATTAATTCAAAATTTTGGAAACAGACTATATTTGAAACTGATATTTAATGATGTCTTTACTTTTAGCATACAATACAATATAATTTTTAATTTACGACTTTATTTAACATTCTAAGTTTTTTTTATTGAATTTGACTGAAAGAAATTCAGAAAATTTACCTAATGTCTATTATTGTTCTAGTAGTGATTTACATAAAATTTTTTGTCAAACTTCATTACAATTCAATATTCTCGACCACATACGATTAAATTATCTTTAAGCATAACCACACATCAAAATACCGTCCAGTTTTAAACGAACAATAGATCGTGAAATTGTACAAATATACACCAAAGAACAATACTCCACCGTAAAATAATTTGTTCAGACGGTTATTTTCGTTCAATTTCATTACAATTATTTCTCTTCAGTTCATTAACGCGACTGAAGTATTATTCAATGATTAATGAGACTATTTAAAGAGGTTAAATTGTTATTATAGTTCACAGCTCCAAAGAATACATAATATCATACTTAACAACTATCCTACATTGCTTTGGAAACTGATATATACCAAGGATTCTTATCTTCTATATAAAGAATGCTTTTTGAACTTAAGCATTTTTAATAAAGTTTTCAATTTTGACATTGGTAATTTAATGACATCTCAAGGAATTTTATCATAGAATCGTATACCTTTTGTATACTGATTATATGCTTATTTCTAGCATCATATTGTGTTTATCACTTCTTATTGGTGTTTTTATGGACCTCTTGCAACCTACATTTAGACTGTTTGTCGTAAGATTTATTATCGTTCTTAAAATATTTTTAGAGAATCAGTTGATTTAGTTCCAACATATATATTATTGGAATGAAAAAAATCTCATCCCAGCATAATGTACAGTTTACGAGCATTTTACTGTATAAACTCTTTTTCTTTTTTACGGGATTGGACATTTATTAACATTTTTTATGGCAAAACATGTTCGTTTCTCTTTGGCTCTGTTTCATATGTTCTATTTAAATTTAACATCATAGTGAAATATTTAAAATAGAAGATTTTTATAATTTTTTTGTAATTTTTGTCCACAGATTACGCTACCTCCTAAGACAAATAAACAGAGGTGAAATACCAGTTGAAATATTACAAAAGAACATTCAGTATGCCGCTAAGGTTTTAGAAGCAGTCTACATAGATGAAACCAAGTATGTATATTTTAATTTACCTCATAATAATGAATGTATTAAACGAAAAAATGAGAAAAACTTTTACACAGAATCTCTGTATGTGGAAAATAAAATTACGCTACGCTTTAGAAATAATCTCCAGCTAGTACCATTTTTAATATACATGTTAACTAACTCATCCTTTGTCAAGTAAAAAGTAAAAAGTTGCATCGTCGGGAGAAAATGCGACATTTTTCGTGTTTAATACAGTTTTCGTTAAACAGGTTACAACTTTATCTGTAAAGCTCGCTGTGTTCAAAAAGCGCAGTTAAATTTTATCCTTAACTCAAACGACTTTAGTTTTAATTTCCCTTGCATTATTTTTTATTCTGAAAAGCGAGCCGTTATTTGTAAAGCGTAGCAAATAGAGTCACGCGTCCAAAAGCATAGATTTGACAATTTTTATGTTTCAGATGCGACGAACCTTCGGGAACATG
>LQNK01000399.1:218570-229663 GCA_001586405.1 Phoebis sennae
TGCATCTTCATCTTCTTTCCTATCTTTAAATTAATGACTCAAAACTAAATTATAAATTACAATGAACTTACAGGCAACGTTAAAAACAATAGTATCTATTTTATCACTGGAAGTGTTCACCTAAAATTATGGATACAATATTTTTATTTTTCTCAACATTTGTTCAATTAATGTAGTTTTAATAGTTAAAATTATATAGCACTAAGTTTACAGTTTCACAATTTATAATATCACTAGTTTAAATGCAATATGTTCTCAATTTAATCTAAGATTTATCACAATAATACACAAATGCAACGTTAGTATAAGCACAAGTAACAAAATTTATAGATTATTATAAGTTAATTGGGTAGCATAGTTTAAACCTCTCACTCGCAATAACCTGTAACAATTTTATCAATATCAGGTTTTCAATCAAGTTACAGAATAATTAATGTTAATTTATTTACTCTATTTATTACATACTGATATTCAAACCTCTTATTTGAGACATGAAAATTTACTGTTTTGAGTCTTCGGGTTCACTGTTTACGTAACAATTACTATATAATGAAAAACGAGTTGAAGCTTTGCGGCTTTTGAAACTACGCAACTAATATACGCATAGTTCAAAGGTACTTAACACTTGCTACATTTGAGAACCCTGTAACATGCTGAGGTATAATTACGCTAATGAAGATAGCTTGTGCGGTGCTTTGCTTGTACTGATAAAGGTATAGTTCTAATACAATGTGTGATGTTGACAGACGCTTGGCGGATGAAGACGACGAGCTATCAGAAGTGCAACCAGATGCAGTCCCACCAGAAGTCAGGGAGTGGTTGGCGTCGACGTTCACGAGGCAGCTGGCGACGGCGAAACGAAAGTCGGATGAAAAACCGAAGTTCAGATCGGTGGCGCATGCGATTCGGGCTGGGATATTCGTGGACAGGATCTACAGGAGGGTCACTAGTACTGCGTTGATGCAGTTTCCGCAGGATGTTGTTAGAGTTTTAAAGGTATTTTTATCTATTATACTATCTATATTGTTCACGGAAATGATACAAAATATTTGTGACCAAGGCTCCTATTAAATCAAAACTGTGTTCTCATTATAAAATTAAAAGTATCCATGATATTGAACTGATAAAAAAAATAGCTCCAGAGTAGTTTTCGTTTTTATTAAATATCATTTATATTTTTTTAATGTTACATATAGTGAATAAGCAATAGAATCCGAAAAACAGAAATGCATGCCATTTTCGTCATCTTTTATTGATGAAACACTGTGTCAATTTAGTGGCTTTAGATATAACGTTTCATTACAAATTTGACTAAATTCTTGCACATGCAAAATATTTTAAAAATTTACCAATGAAGATAAACTTTCTTATGCAACAATGCAAGCAATGTCCGAAATCCACTCACAATGTAGCCTAGATTTTCGTACTGAATTCAACGATTGATACAATGTTTATCCGTCTCGAAACATAGGTCATGTTTGTAGACATAGGTCGTACAGAATTAGGAATACGGTCAGGCAGGCTCGTTAGTGAAATGTGACCCCAATTAACAGACATTTGTGGTCCTGAAAATGTTCTTGTTATATGATCTTTAACCTATGTTGGGATGTTTAGAAATGTCTAATTCCACATGTCAGGGCCTTTTGGTTAAAAGTTTTAATTCTGATAGGTAACCTAGCACAAACATATTTTTGGGTGGCGTTGCAAAAAAAGAGTCTTAGAATAATCTGAGAATAAGTTAGAATTTAAAATGTAAATTTAAACAGTATAAGAAAACGTTTCTCCGCAAAAGCGTATTGTATTATTAAATTTCACTGCATTTGCTAGCCATAAAATCGCACTTTATTTGGATTAAAGCCTCTTTTTTTCCCTGTTTTGTATCGTTTACGTTTCGTTATACCATTGTATTATGCAATAATTCGATTCAATAGCATAACAGCGCAATCTTGACAATTCCTTCAAAACCACAATTCACCTTACAAATTGAACACGTATAACATTGAGTTCCACTTGTGTTTCCATCCGATATGAACCTCATTTCAGCATTCAACATAAGTAAACTAGTATCACATATTACCCAATAATGTTACCAGTTTAAACACCTCGGGGCCCGTAATAAAATATCCGTGATCACATAAAAAGTGACAACACCGTCGCGGATTAAAACGTATCGAAATTAATGGCGTGATATTTTTTTATTTCACTGCGTAAAATGTAACGTAAACCACATTTTATGAGGGCTGAATGAAATGCTTTTTAACAAATTTATTGATCGTATAATCGGAACATAAAGGCGATCGGGGTTGATTTAAGGAGATTTCGTCATAACCTTTTAGTAATCGTTATTAACCATGTATGTATGGAGTGGAACTTTGTGATCACCTGAACGGAAAGTACTTTTAATACTGTAGATAGAACATTTTACTCAAATAAAACATTGTAATATTTTCGATAAGAAAAAAAAATCGGGCCAGCTAAAACCTTTTAAAATGACATCCATTTGCTTTATTGTATGGTAAATTATAGATATGAAAGCTCTCTATCAAAATTGATAAATGAAATGAAATGAAAGCCATGATATAACTACATTTAAACTACTCTATACACCCAGTTACATCGCATGTATATAATAATCAAACAATATAAGCATTACAAGCCAACACATGCTTAAATACAAGCATAAAATACACATATTTAATTGATTTAAGTCGGACCGACTACAATTGTATTAATTACAACCAATATAATTTTAACGATTGTTCATCGTAGCACGTCCTTCGCAAACAGTACCCTTAGCCCTGGAATCCATAAATTGAGAATCAATTATGTACAGCCGGTCACACGATTGTTCATTTGGTCGGAACAATTTGATAATACCACTTTGTTTTAATTAACCTGGATAATTAAGCTCTTACTCAAAGCTCCATACTTGCATAATTAATTTTTTAATCAAGAGTACTTTTAAAGGTTGCATACTGAATTTACGTTAATGTTAATGAAATAGTAGATTGTATTTTTATAATATTTATTTAAACAGGTAATTTAAGACCGATGGAAGATACTATTGCAGAATTGAAAGAAGGACCATAAAAGAGGATTTACTTAAATAGGCTCACGGTATTCTTCCTTGTTTTACGAAAAAAATAGAGTTCGAGGAGAGATATAAAAACTCGATTGGCGCTGTGGCTATAGAGCCAGAAGATGTGGGTTCGATTCCCACGAGAAGAAAATTATGATGTGTTGAACATTGTAATTTTCTACTGCCTGTTTGTTGATTTATCTATAGTATGTAGGCATGTATGCACAAAAACAATATGTTTAAGTATGTTTATCAGTTGTCTAGTTACCATAGTACAAGCTTTGCTTAGTTTGGGATGGCGATGTGTCAAATGTCCGTGATTATTTATATTTATTCTAGCTTCCCGCCCGCGGCATCGAACGCGTGGACTACTATCCTATCTTTTAAGTTGGATCAACCTGCACACGATGTTAAAATTATAATTTGGTTAAAATCGGTTAAGTACTCTAGAAGTCCATCGCGGAAAAACACTGTGACACGTAATTTATATTAAGATATGTCCATTTCATATCCGTCACGTAATTTTTACAGTCTATTCACGTACCCTTGCTTTTCACGAACTCTTAAATCGTGCTCTTGCTAACAAATGCCGCCCAAAACGTTCAATGTCAGCGGTTAGGGTCAAGTTAAAGGCTTGTTGTCAGAAATTATTTGGAAACTAAACACTGGAATTGTTCTGTATTGTGGCATTGTTTAATGGACGTAGAGCGTAGGCCCCGAGCTTTTAAATATTATTCTTGACGTTAAGTAAATAGCGTCTATTTGAAGAACTACGAGGTCACTCTCACTCTTTCATCTTTGTGAACGTTACCCAAAAAAACGATGTTTTTATGTAAAATATCACCGACTCAATAGTGAATAAGTATATTTTAAATACAAGAATGATATTTATATTTTTATTCGGTCCAAAATAAAAAAAAGGTTTAAATTTATAGCCTCAAGATTTTTAGACTTTATGAAGAACAGTCACATAGATCCTCATTCTGATATATAGCTATTTATTCACCATATTCTATAAATTACACTTAAAAAGGTCGCTATTAATATTTTTAAGCAAACTAAGATTTGAAATACATAATGACAATGGTTGAGTCTTTCAATAAAAGCTTGAATTGTTAGGAATTACTTTGAAACTAAATATGTATTGATATTTTGTAGAAATGTGGAGGCGTATTAAGTCTATGTAAAGCTTTTATTGTGAATGATTTCTTACGTTCCAATAAATAATCAATATTTTTAGGGGCAACAAAAATTCTATTTTAGTATTCATACAAATTTCTTACAAAAGTATTTACCTTATTATTTGTATATTTAAAACAACTTGTAAACCATGATTCAACAAAAAATATGAAAGGTCACTGGAAATTGCTTCTTTGTACCTCGATGTATCGATGTTGTTGACTGTTTTCCGCCATAGTAAAGAACTAGGGAAGTAAGTATTATATGTCTATATTTGAAAGATAAATGGAACACCGTATTTTATTTGGTTTAGGGACGTAAAATATAAATCTAATGTCCCCTCTACACATCAGTAGACGAATACGCGGACGTCATTTGTCGTTGAATGGCGGATGCGTCGGCAGACGTAAATTATCTACTGACGTAAATTATGAGCTGTCTATCACCTCGTCTACGTCCGCGGATGATATTTGCAAATCACGTCCGCGTAGACGTCTGCTGATGTGTAGAGGGGCTTTAGGGGACTTAGATGCACATCAAAATAAGGACGCATGTTACCACATTAAAACTAGGACTGAAGTTAACTTTATTATAGGCACGATTCATATTAAAACGAAGCCACATGTCAGTTGCGGATGAAGTTGCAAAGCAATCCTCTAACTTATATTAGAGGCTTCGGTTAAGTTCTTACTTAGTAGTTATTGCTCGCTTGGGTACTTTGAATAGTTGAGACGTGTTCTATAAAACACATTTTAATAGTACACTTGAGACCGACGTTCTAACAGTTTAGCTTGCGATGAAAAACGACAGATTTATAAAAGAATATTAAAATTTTAACTAAGTAAAATTATGAGAAATTTTAACGGATTTGTAAAGGTTTCTGTGCTAAGTAAATTTTTTAAACATTGATTTTTTATATAGTTCGGAGACTTAAAAGGACAAAGTGTCTTTGCCTTAATAGAGACAATAAGAAAAGTGTTAATGGACACATTCTAAATTTTATGTACAGTAGTTATTTTTAAGTTAAATTACAATAACTTATTAGTCATGTAGACTAGACTAGATTGTTATTAAAAGGGAAACTTTTTTGTATCCTAAATAAAAAAAAGTTTTTTGATACAATGTCACAGAAGTCATAAAGGTTAATCATACAATTTTTAATAGAAACAATTAATGACAATCTCTTGGAACGAATACACTAGATGGGTGCATTAAAACATGTATTTGACGACTAACGAATGTATAATGTAGTATGTAAATTGTTATTTTTTTTATTGGCTTAGGTCGTAAATAAGAAATAAAGATCTTTAAACCTAATACAATATGTTTGTTACAGACACTGGATGAGTGGTCCTTCGACGTGTTCGCGCTACACGAGGCATCAGCGGGATACCCGGTCAAATATCTGGGATACGAGCTGCTGAATCGATACGGCATGATACACAAGTTTAAGGTACTAGTTTATACGTTAAACAAACCGCGTTGCATGTAACGTCAGAAGCTATCCCTTCAAATATCTGGGATACGAGCTGCTGAATCGATACGGCATGATACACAAGTTTAAGGTACTAGTTTCAGCGTTATACAAACCGCGTTGCATACAACGTCAGAAGTTATCCTTTCAAATATCTGGGATACGAGCTGCTGAATTGATACAACATGATACACAAGTTTAAGTTACTAGTTTATACGTTACACAAACCGCGTTTGCAACGTCAGAGAGCTATCCTTTCGAATATCTGGAATACGATCTACTGAATCGATATGACATGAAACACCAGTTTAACGTAAGTAATAGGTTTCATGAACTCTATACAGGAGTATAGAGACGTAAACTCGATGTTTCAATCTAGGATGAGATCTTACGAAACATCAATATTGAATATCAATTTCATTAATTCTACATAATGTTTTAATTGAGACATAGATAGATAGAGGTCTCGAGTTTGAAATTCCAGCACTCTGCCAGAATTGCGCCCGACAGACCCGCCAACACGGTGATGAATCTTACCCGCACATAACTTCATAGAATATTGAAAATTCTTATTCAGTTTCGTATAAATCTAGTTCATATTTTTGATGACCGAAATTTAAAAGAAAAGTGTCTGGTACTCGAAATTCCTTTGAAAGACATTAATGATCACGAAATTCAGCAATATAGTTAAATGCAATAAAAAAAACAAAATCATTATCAATGTGATTATATAATTGCATTTTTTTTGTTAATCTGCAAGAAATTAGACTGTTACTCTGAGTGTCTGTGAACACGAAATTCAGAAAATAATTAAATACAATCAAAATCATTATCGATGTGATTATATAACATGTCAACTTTTTGTTGTTAATCTGCAAGAAATTTTTAAAACAGTATCTATTGAAATCATTAATAACTTGTAACTTTTAATAGACTTCGATAACTCGTTAAAAAGTTTTTTATCGGATACTTCTGGATTCTTCGTTAGTAACGCGCATATTTCGCTCAAAGTATTTTGTATTTCTCGAAGTATCGAATTCGTGAGATGCTTAAATTATAATTAATAAGCTTTTTCTGTAAAAAATGGAGTCAACTTGGAATAAATTTCCCTTGTATTAAGCTTTAAACGGTTATGACTTTTAAAGCAAAAGTTTACGGAATATTTTCAATTTAGACCGAATGTTCCCGCATTCGCAGACTTAGCATATGCGGGAGAAGTTTTATCAGAGTTTTCATATTATGTTAAGCTAGTAGTGCATGCAAGTTTTGAATGATGGGAAAAGATTAGCGACTATATGAAATACTCACTTGGAACGAGATGTTGTGCATTCATTTGTTTGGATTTACCCAACTACAACAGAGGAGGATAATGTTTTTCGAGAGTATGTTTGTATGCCAATATATTTGATATGTCCTATAGCCCAAGCAGCTTTTTTAGTTGTTTTGTGGTGTTTTTGTTTTTACATTTTGAAAATTTACAAATCAAAAAATTAACATAGCGTACGGTGGGGAAGGAATTAATTTTTTCATAGATAATGATTAATTAAGCTTGTTATAACAGAGAATTAAATTAAAATCCCATTTATTATAACATTTTTCAGTGCAAAAGCCTCGGATATTTTGATAATTAAGGACATAGTTTTGAATGATGTTTTACTGTTGGCGTTTATGAGTGGGTGTAAACTTCATGTTCGAGTGGGCGTAACAGTCGCTGAAATTATTTTTTATACCAACAATTTAATATGTTATATTATTTACCTGATTATGTACCTGAATAATAAACTTAATGGGTACTTTTGATGTAAGATTTTTACTAACAGTAAGATTTTTTATCATCTGTATGCGGTGAAAAGTAGTTATTCAAAGAACATGTTTTGTTTATTTACCAGGATATATTTTAAGGATAAGACTACTGAGCGCTACATATTTGTTTCAAATGGAGATCGAATACGTTTCTAATTCTCAAACATCTTTTCGTAGCAATCTTAAAAACCCTAAACCTTTGAAGGGTTTTTTCTCTACTAATATTATAAAGAGTATAGGTTTGTTTTGTTCGTTTGTATTTAATAGGCTCCGAAACTACAGGACCGATTTAAATAAATTTTTCTACAGAGGTTCTTTGAAGCCCCAGAATGACATAGGATAGTTTTTATCCCGAAAGTCCTACGGGAACGAGATATTTACGCGGGTGAAAACGCGAAGCTCGGCTAGTCGACTAAAATGTTTCATCGCGATTTTGCGTTTACATTTCTGTTTGCACCTTAAAACAAAATGCCCCGACCTTGAATCATAATAAAATATAAATAAAAAATTGTCTTCCAGGTGCAACCTCAAACCCTGGAGAATTTCCTCAGCCGGATAGAGGAGGGCTACTGCAAGTTCCACAACCCCTACCACAATAACCTGCACGCCGCTGATGTGGCGCAAACCGTGCATTATATGCTGTGCCAGACTGGACTTATGGTAATTTGTATGCAATTATATTTATCGATCTGGTAGCGAAAATTAGAGATTTTTCTTTATACTTGCCTTACTCTAGTTCTTGTAGCTACAAGACATAACTTTTCTTACTCTAGTTCTTGTAGCTACAAGACTTAACTTACCTTACTCTAGTTCTTGTAGCTACAAGACTTGTACTTACCTTACTCTAGTTCTTGTAGCTACAAGACTTAACTTACCTTACTCTAGTTCTTGTAGCTACAAGACTTATACTTACCTTACTCTAGTTCTTGTAGCTACAAGACTTATACTTACCTTACTCTAGTTCTTGTAGCTACAAGACTTATACTTACCTTATTCTAGTTCTTGTAGCTACAAGACTTATACTTACCTTACTCTAGTTCTTGTAGCTACAAGACTTATACTTACCTTACTCTAGTTCTTGTAGCTACAAGACTTATACTTACCTTACTCTAGTTCTTGTAGCTACAAGACTTATAGTTACCTTACTCTAGATCTTGTAACTTAAAACAGCTATGATAGCTATCATAACTGTAATTCTAGTGGTCCAAAAACGTAGTTGAAAGAAAGTTCACTAAAGATGTTTTAATTATAACAGTAAAGTATTCATTAATTCATGTTATAATTCTATTTTATATATTTATTTTTTATTATAATTATTAACAACAGTATTGCGCGAAAAATGATCTTCTGGTTGTCATCATCATTAATGGATAGAAATTCATTGCCCATGTGGCGACGGGTTAGAATACGTGTGTCGCCACCCCATTTACCCGTGGGTGTCGTAGTAACATAAAAATAAGTAGATACTTATATCGTAATTTTAGATGTCACTTGATACGACTCTGTCCCCGCTCAATCAAAATATATACTATGTAAAACATAACAATAGTTCATCGTACAGCATTGGCAATATCCCAAAACATCAATCTCGTACGCTCTTGAATTGAAGACGCTACGGCGTGTTGCAATTTGCCTAATTTATTCAAACTACCTCCCATCTACATTCTACATACATATTAAACCTTCTTTGTTTCGTATTCATTTGCGAATCGTACTCTTTTATGCTCTCATGATTTTCTTTGGAATACGTCCAATGTTAAAGCAATTCGATATGATTTTTCGGCATAGTAATTATTTCGAATGGCGCCGTCTTTGAAATAACAAAAATGTGTTAACAATCAAAAGATGTTTTTTTCTCACATCCTAGTACAATTATTATTTCGAGTTCTTTTTCACAAATGTTAAAGTTGCATGTACAAATTACAATAGTGTTTGATATAAAAACTTTTTATTTGCTTTTTATTTTTAAGGAGAAATATTCTCATACGAAAATAAAATGGATAAAATCGTAGAAGAAATCAACCACACTATATGAAGTTTTAAAATTAATTGGCAATTTTCTACTTCTAAGCATTAAAAATTTTGTTTTTTTACTTATCGGTCATAACGTGAAAAAATATTGTGATATCCCCGTTTTATCGCTTTCTTGTTAATATTGAAAGTTAAGTAATACTGAAAGTTTTTAAAAAAATATTTCATCCTAAAAAAGTCATATTAATAACTATACATATTGCAAGCTCATTGGTGGCTGGTGGCTGAAAAACAGCTTTGCCTATCACTGATCTGCCAGGCAGCGAATGCTGAGCCATTTCCTTTTGTCAAACAGTTTTTTTCTACATGCAATATTAATTTTATAACACGTTTATAACAATAAAAGAATTTTTATTTTATTGGTGAAATTTCTTCCAGAACTGGCTCTCAGACCTGGAGATCTTCGCCACGCTGGTAGCGGCCATCGTGCACGACTTCGAGCACACCGGCACCACCAACAACTTCCACGTCATGTCGGGTTCTGACACCGCACTGCTGTACAATGATCGCGCGGTGCTTGAGAACCATCATATTAGTGCCGCTTTCAGGTATGACTAAGGTGGTAGAATGTATATTAACAATACTTAAACGACAAACATAAGTCAATCCTTTTCTACTACCCTCCCAATTTCCCACTTTCAGGTATGACAAAGTTAAACTACTATTCTTCCAATTTTCTTTCATTTTCCCTCCCTTCTTAACACCTCCCTTCTCTTTAAGCCGGCAAGGCATCTACGAGACCTTGGTGTTGTAGGTATTCTTGGGCTGCAGTCGGTCACTTGACATGAAGTGAAACGCATGCTCTGCTTGCCTGTTGTAACAGAAAAAAGGTTGTGTTTAATCAAAAAAGGATGTTTAGAGTCGCCTCACTTAAAGGTACCTCCTTCTTTATGTGTGTAGTTGCTAAAACTAGTATGAGACGAAGGCAAGTGTACGCGCGCGCGTTGTTTTTTGTCTCAATGTAAATAGCTAATAGTAACGAATAAAGTATTGAGTGCAAAGGACGTGTGTTGTTTTCTTTTACACCGGTCACGCAATACTGTGCCTTATTCCCAGCAACATATGGTCCTTCGCCGGATGTAAGTGCATCGAAAGGTATTAGCGGAACCAGTTTGTTATTGTGAGTGACACGTTCTATAGAAAATAAAAGGTTATTATCGACAGCTTTATTCGTTACTCGTTTACAAGAATTTAAGGATGAGTTCTATTGAGCAATTATTAGCATTGTTGGAAGATACCGCTTTATTGTTACAAAAGGCTCAAACAAATTTAAAAAAAATGTCCAAAGCAGCGATTGACGAGAGGATATGTGGAAGCCCGTTTACAAAATATTGAGGAATATTGGAACACTTTCAAGGACACGCATAATAGTTTGGTGAGAATAGTACCTAAAGAAAAAAAACCGGAAATATCATATTTTGTTAATGAAGATTTTTTTGTGTTTGAAGATTTATATTTATGTATAAAGGCAGATTTAAAAGATTTATTAATAAATTCAAATAGGAATTCACCCGCCTGCAGTACAAG
>LQNK01000399.1:233946-253228 GCA_001586405.1 Phoebis sennae
TGGGCGGCATGTACGCGCGCGCGTTGTTTTTTGTCTCAATGTAAATAGCTAATAGTAACGAATAAAGTATTGAGTGCAAAGGACGTGTGTTGTTTTCTTTTACACCGGTCACGCAATACTCTGCCTTATTCCCAGCAACAGCAAGCGTTTAACTTCAACAGAAAAATGTTGATCAACCATCAAACTACCCAACCAACCTAATATAATATTTCCGTGTATGTCTGTAGTGTCTCAATCCACTTAGACTCTACGAATTCGTTGAATTTAGTTAAACAATGGAAAATGTACTTAATAAAGAGCTTTTCGTCATCTCAAAAATGTTAAAATTTCAACGCAATAATGTCTCGCATTAATGATTTTAAAATTTTTATATCAACAATAGTCAGATTTTTCCGTCACTAAAGCTAAACGATAAAATTCCGAATATATCGCGAATAAAGCGACTGAATTTTTTGCAACGAGATATAATTTCCCTCGAGGCCCCGCTTCTTTTAACACTTTGTGAACGTTAAATCGAATTTGTGATACTTTATCGGCGTCTATAAATTCAACATTATAAAATCAAGATATTTTCTATGTTGCGACAATATCCATTTGTTTTCTTGGGAATTTATGGAAGTTAACGATTGTAGATCAGATTTTATATTTTATTTTTGCAGTAAACGGTCGAAGGTCGACGACTTCATTCTTTTAAGAAACTTCAAGTTTTTATACGAAATTTCTATCTTTTTAACATTTGTTATTAGCTGAATCTATAAAAATGTATCGTATTTCATTTTCATCTTTTAATAGAGGTACAACGATAACCCAAATATAAAGAATTCCCAGGGTAATTAATACGACAGACGTAATATAAGTTTATTACATTAATGGAAGTACCAAGCACAAATGCAGAACATCCAATTTAAGAGCAATTATTATTGTTATGCTCAAGTCCTCTAGTACTTTTCCCCAATATTATTTAAATGTCATTTGTAACAAGATAACGATCCAGATATCAGTTCGTTTACATATTTTAAAGGTTCCCAAATTTCGTAATTCCATTTCAGCACAATATACACAACACAACACGAGGTCGGTATTTAAATTTGTAATTCAATTTAACCAAAATTGATATACGTTCGCGGAGATCAATGAATATTAACAAGAGCCTTTGAAAATGTGGGTTTCCTGAGGGCTTTTCTTATTGAAAATTAGTTTCGGCTTGTAGGTAAATAGTACTGTTTATTTAAACATATTTGTTGTTCGGTATGGGAGAAATTCGATTAATTTTATAGGGATATTGAGTGTTGATGTAAAGTACAATGCCGAATATGTATAAGTTTTGCGATGAAATAACGGACAGTTTAACGATGTATAATGTAAGCATTAAATACTTATGCTTTCTTATTATTTATTCGTTCGTCTTTCTCTCAATAGGGTTTCAATACACGAGAAAAAGCGTTTCAAACGTAGGTTTTATATTACTAAAGGAATCTTTTGAATGGGTTAATTACCTAGTTTTAAAAAGTGTCTGAAAGTCAGTAAAATCCAATTAACGCCCACAAACAAATTTTGCCTTCCACACCTTCTACTACTTACGTTCTAATATTTTTTCATCTTAATACTAGCTACTGCTCCGTCTTTGGTCGTGTAAAATTCTTATAGATCAATAAATACTTAAATCCTATGACTTAATACATCTAATTTTCTTACTGAATACGAATGTTCATAAGAATTCGTTCTGAGGTTGCAGCGTGATTGACACGCATACATACAGTTGCACATTTATAATATTAGTAGCAGTAGAAAGTAGGATAGTAGGATTGGAAAAACATCGCTTAAATTAACTGAACGTATTATTTTATTTCTTCGTTCAAGTAAAAATTCTTACAAGATTTTGGACTTTCAATTTGCGATCAGCAGACATCATCCATCAAACCGTCGTGATAAATTCTCGACTTAATATTATATCTTCTTTGAACCTGGGACAGAATAATTTATGCGTTGAAGAATATAAATAGGATCGAACTTACCTTTGACATTGTAATGAGTTAATACGGACAATGTATAATAATGTGATGTGATTGAAATCCGTGTTTGAGTTAAGACACGTCACATCACACGTTAAGTTCTGTGCCATAACGAATAAGGCCTCTGAGTAGGAAATGTGACAAATATTGATATATTCACGAGTAGAAAATTAACTTCCAACTAATATCATAAACGTGAAAGTTTGTATGTTAAGTGTTTGGGTTTTTATGTGTTAATCATAATTTCTGAATGGATTTTGATGAATTCGTGTAGAGTTTAAATACCTATTATAAGGATATGCGAAGAAGAAGGAACGAGCAAAACCTCGCGTTTTAATGTCTTAATCATATGAAAATCAACTGGGCCTTCGGCGTTACTTTGGAAAAGGTTATTCTAATTAGGAGTACTATCGAGTTATTTTTTCTGCAAACTCAACAGTATCGATTCCTGGCTGGGCAAATAATTTTTTCCAAAATCCAATGTGTTATTTTCGTCAAAATGTGCCTTTTAGCATTTTTTAATATTCCTTATAGTTTAGGATTTTGTGCGTTCACGTATATGTACTTAAACATTACATTATATACGAGAATATTTAGCGTAAGTAAATAAGTAAAACATTTCTCAACCGCCTTGCGGTCTTGCCTATCCTACACTCAAATTGGCTTTCACCAACACACGCTGAATATCCATGGAATCGAATTGGAGCTTAATTACATATGGCCTGATAGAAAAGCACCCAATTGCCCTTTGTCAGACGACTGGACGACATGGCATAAATTGGGTTAGGTTGACCTTTAAATTGCAAAAGTAATAATATAAAAGGGATGTAAATAATTGAACAATTCCTAATACTTTATATTTAATTTATTTGATCGCTCGATCAAATGTTCAAAAATCAATAAATGTAAGACGAAGTTAAATAATTGTAGGTCGAACGAATTCAGGGCTCTTTCGTCGTTATCATTTATTTTAATTGCGATATAACTCAATTTATTAAAGGAGAATAATAGCAAAGTACTTCTCCTATTAATTAATAACAGAATACATGATAGTTTGTTTAATTTAATTTAACAACATACATTATATTATTACAACTTCTTTTTCGGATAAGATAACTTATATTTATATATTTATTAATTTATTGTTACAACATAATATACTTTACATTAACGAATAGTCTTATGTGTTTCGTACGATGAGCGGGTGCCCGGAGGCCTATATACCCATACCATTCTTTTCCCGTCCTGTTCTACTCCTCTCCCTTCCTATCCTTTAATCCTTTCCTTTCCCTCCCCTTCCCTTAAGTCGGCATGGCATCTGCGATAAGCTGCGGTCAGTCACTCAACATCAGATGAACCGCTTGATTGCTATAACATAAGAAATAAAAAAATTCCCCGTAGCGGCATGCGTTACAATTCTAATATATATGCATATACACGCATGTCTTAAAATTCCAGACTGATGCGTGAAGAGGAGAACAACATCCTCCTCAATCTCTCCCGGGACGAGTTCCGCGAGTTCCGCACGCTGGTGATCGACATGGTGCTGGCGACGGACATGTCGTTCCACTTCCAGCAGCTCAAGAACATGCGCTCGCTGCTGTCGCTGGCGGAACCCGCGGTGGACAAGTCGAAAGCGGTATCGTTGGTGCTGCACTGCTGTGATATTTCTCACCCTGCTAAGGTATGAAGATGTTCCGTAGTTTATAGGAACCGGGCCTTACTTACTTCGCTGGCTCGGTTAGTTCTATTGATAACTAATTTCTGTATTTTAGAAACAGATGCTCACATGTGCAACATGTGTGATGCAACATTGAAACTTGAAAAGACAATAAACTTGTAAAAACTTTGTTTTGATAGTAAAACTCTCCCAAAACCATGCGTTAGCCAATTTCGAGATTGTTCAATTAAGATTTAAAAAAAAATTTGAAATAGAGGATTTTTGCTAGGTTTTAAGAAGTATTTTCACATATTGGAGAGAATAACTCTCATAATTATAGTTTCGTAAGGGTGGATTAGATATTTTAAACTGCTCTCTTTATTTCTTCTTACAAATTTCAGCGTTGGGATCTCCACCACCGATGGACAATGAGTCTCCTCGACGAGTTCTTCCTCCAAGGAGACAAAGAGAGAGAACTAGGTCTTCCCTTCAGCCCCCTCTGCGACAGGAACAACACGCTCGTGGCGGAATCTCAGATCGGGTTCATAGACTTCATCGTGGAACCAAGTATGGGAGTGTGTGCTGATATGCTGGAGTGTATTTTGGGACCTCTGCATTCGAATACTAAGAACTCCACGAGTACGTCCAGTCAAGATCCGATCAGTGAAGAGAGTACTGGTAATTTTAAGTTTTATTTATTTTAATAAGAGTAGGCCACCTTATCCGTTCGTTTAGCAAATAATATTTATTAGCCAAATGTTTCAAAGAAAGAAAATATTTATTTACTAAAAATACCACCAACTGCAAAAAGTTATTTAAATAATGGTTACACAAGAAGATATCACAATAAAAAAATTAATACATTATTCTGTCTTTAAACAACACGCTTTTATTTCTAGATCTAGGCTTTATATAGTAGCAAAGAAAAAATATTGTACATTTTCAGGTGCAGGATCCAATCCTAAATTCAAGATAAAGAAGCCATGGGTTGCGTGCCTCATGGACAACAAGAAGATTTGGAAGGAACAGGCGGCGAAAGGTACTAAAAAACAATTCATCCAAAGTAATATCGATTATAATTAATAAGCAACTACCTTCATGCAGTGAATTATATACGCGAAGCTCGGTAATTTGTAATCCCGACATGAATAAATAATAATGCGACTTCAATTATGTTTATGTTTTAAGAACTTTATTCTCAAAAAAAGATAATATCACTCACATGAGAACTTAAAATAACAGTTTAAAATTAAAATTAAAATTAGTTCGACAGTGCCACACAGCTGACAGTGCCCACCAATGCATTCAAAATATTTTACATATCATTTAGTATAAATTGTTTCAGATGTGTTTTGAATGCATTGGGTGAGGTGATACATTTTATGTCTGGTGGTATTTTGTATATATAAAGCTGTGCTCCTTCAAAAGTAATCATTTTTTTGCCATAGTTGGTTCTAGTTCTAGGCAACACTAAGTAACTAGCTCGCCGAGAAGTGCGTTGTGTTATTTCTTTAATTTTAGTCAGATGGATATCACTATGAATTTTGTTTTTGAGTACTTTATGAATAAAAATACACACATTTTAGGTATATAATTGTTTTAAGTTCATAACTTTAGTTTCACTGTATATGTTATGAGGATGCGGATGTTAAAGGTGGATATTTAAAAATCATTTTTATTATTTTATTTTGTAAGATTTGTATTTTCAATTAGAATGTTTAAAAAAATAAACTCGGTTGAAATATGTGTGAACTTAAGGTGTTGCTCACACGCGGTGAAAATTTATGGTTAGTTTGCTATAGACAGGTTAGGATCACTATGGAGGCTTATTAACATTAACGACGAATACCGCGGCGGTGCCATAATTTTTTATAGAAATAAGACATGATGTGTTTTTTCATTATTTTTCAGATGCCGAAGCGCGCGCTCGCTTGGAAGAGGAGACGAACGGAACACCTGCGTTACAACCGGACGAATAATATTTAGCCTCTCTTGTACATAGCGTTAGGGCCAGCTGCTACAACGTGCTGCATTCGCTCTTCAACAAGAATTAGTGTAGGTTCGCTTTTATTGTACTCGCGCTGTTGTGGATGCAGTGAACTGATTCCAAATTCAAAATTCAACAGATAAAAAATTTGCGCCGACTTCCCTTTCCCTTTCTAGTCTATGCCTTAATTATGATTTGTAAATTATCTGTGACCGACATAATGCATTAACGTAGAAGTACTTTTAAGGATAAGATTTTAAATTTTAGGTTTAATGTGGAATCCTACAAACACATATACATACGACATCATGTGTCCTCTCTGTATAGTATTTCTAACCGAAATAAAATTAATAAAATATTGCTTAGTTAATGCAGGTTTTGCGACTAACACGATAGTTGCAAAAATCCATTACAAAATCATGTTTAAACTTGGGCTATAAGATTTGCATACAGTTCACTGTAAACACAATAAAATATAAGTTATAAATTATATATTCATTGTATAAATTCTCTTTGGAAGACAACGTAGTGAGTTATATTTGATTAGACGATGCACTGCAGAGCGGTCATCTGTAGGCATATGTATAATATTAGTTAAATTAATTCATTTTATCACCAAATATTTTAGATGTTTGATACAAATAAAACACTTCTTATAAAATAGATGAATATATCTTCCTGGAAGCACACAGCAACAGTGTCCAGTTTATAATCTATAATGTAGATAATAAAATATTTGATTATCTGTGGTCAAAAGACATCTTAGGTCATTTCTGGCGCTTTATTTGGGCTATATGAATCTTGCATTTAAAATATTTGACAAAATATTTGATTAGATTTTCGTGAGTATTGTTTTTATGCGAGCAGATCTCGTTTTTAATAAGTTTGAATTGTACATTTAATAATAATTAATTTATGCGCAAAAATTAATTTAATTACTGAAAGGATTTATCCTTTGTTAATAGTTACCTATTTATTTTACTTTGTAGCTATTTGTATCATATTCAAATACATAGTTTCTAAATAAATATTTTAAGATAAAAATAGTTTAATTATATAGTATGAAATTATAGCTAATGTTGTCATTAATCATTAGATAATATATGACAAAATTAATTTTCCACACTAGCTTTTATTTTATTATATTGTTCTTGATTAGAGAAGTTAAAGATTAAGTAACTTTTGACATCTTGGTTTAGAAAATGATTACATCAAAATAATAAAGCTATGATTAAGAATTGTATTGTAGCATTTATGCCAAACAAATTTAGTTATATAGTTTAAGGTGATCGTTAAATCTTGACAAAAATAAGTATAATTCAAATTAGACGGGTAAATGTCGAATCTGTTACTTAATTCAGCTTTCCTACGACTAGGATCTACGATCCATTCTGCATTTGTTCCGTACCTATATGTCAAGTACGTAGACGTGATAAATGATATCAATATAATTTTATTTGTTTGTAATGATTGTCTTCTCTAATCAAAAATGTTGCACAGTTTGTTTCACGTGTTACATTTATAGAATAACGTAGAACCATGTCATTGCATTTCACAATGTTACTGCGAACGGCTATATTCAAGCGGTTTCCAAAGTAACTAGAATAAACCAAAAAGTTATTCCTTACAAGAATATAAATGTATATTCAATCAATTCAGTTTCAACTTCGAGTAGACACCAATGAAATTAAATTATGTGTATATTCCTTACTTATTATGTGCTGAATTTATTTAATTACGATTTAAATGTAATATAATCTGGTTATTTTATGTGCACTTTGATGAAATGCAAGGACTGTGTTTATAATTACCTACACTGTACTATGTTATAAGAGCTATTGTATGATAAAATCGCTGGTTTCGGAGCAAACTTTATTCTAGTATAAACAGTACTTTCTACTTGAAAGTCTCTACTCTGTAATATAATATTAATAATTACTTAATTAGTAAACATTAGACAAATTAGTTACCTTATTAATATGAAAAATACGCTTATTAATTTTAATGTTTCTGATTGGAACGGATGATACTCTTTGACCAAATCATTTTGTAAATCTAAACGTCTTGAATTCTTATTAAATGAGCAAATTGTTACATAACATATATATTCAACCTTTATTAAATTATTCTCTATTGCATAATGATATAGCACGTATTAACGCCACATATAGAAGAAAATCCCATTTGTATCTCGTTGAAGGCAGTGGTTTGAACCAAAATTTTTGGAGGACGATACAGAAAACCGTCCTTTCTAAAAGTCCTAATTTTTATTGGCATTAATGTTAACTCTAATTCACGGATGCCAAAAACAAAATTTGTAGACATAAATTATAAAAAAAAATTGTTTCGTTTTCCATCAGCATGACAGTTTAAGAAAAATTATTGGACTTTATTTTGGCACGTTTTTCAAATATATCTTGCACTACATGATTCCGTTTGAATTCCTAACTTAAACATACCCTTCGCAAATGACTTTACAAAAAGAAATATTACAAATCTTTAAAAATAATTTATATCAAAAAGTTAGAAAGTTATAGTTTCATTATAAAATTGCTATACACTAATGGAAAACTTAGCAACAACAATTGTGCACTAACAGTATATCAATAAAAAACAATCAATTCTTAGAATGCCGAATAAATAAAATACGTGGGACCACACCTTTGAATATCAAATGAAATCCATAATCACATAAAATTAGGTCCCTGTTTAATTCCAAGGGTGGTAAGGATAGATTTAATCCAATTGGTGACGCTTAAAGTAGACGTTTATAATAAATCTTTTATATCTATTTATTAAATATAGTACCTACTTATTGGAATGTATATCGTACATATAGTGTACTTAAATAATAGATGATATAATTGTAAGCGCCATTCTAATCGGGATATAGCTTTATAAAAATGTAGTAGGTAATAGACGCATATTAGAGAATAAAAGGCAGATGGAGTGCGCCGAAGATTCGAATGACGTCGACAGGCAAATACAAAATTCAAAAGCAAACACTAAGCGTTTGTTTAGTTTGACGTAACACGTGACCTTCGTCATTTTTCTTAAAAAAATGCCGTCTTGTAAAAGTATATATAGCATTGTAAAATATGTTCCCAAAAGTAAAAATAAGAAAATGGATTATCCTTTCAGATGTATCTACAGATTATTTGGCGTATTTATTTTTTTTAATCCAATCAATATCTTATAATACGTAGATGCGTGTATACGTAGGCGTTACTACGCCTCACTCAAGTTTTCGGCACACTCCATCTGCCTTTTAGTCTCTTATTTGTGGTAATAGATTCAATATCGAAGAATACCAGAACACGTTTGCGTTAACACAGCACATGTCCTTACGACATTAACTGATGATGATAGGTAATAGCGGCAACTTCTGTAAATAGATTGATTTTTTATGTAACATTTACCTTCATTTAAATAATGAAAATCAAATAAGAATGAACTTCTTTCCCTCCCAAATTTCTAGCCTAAAAGACGTAGACCCTGCACTATAGGATTCCTCATCTCTCCCTCTCGGATCATTATTTTAATAAATAATGTTTACAATGCTACGTAATATGAAGTCACAAATGACCGGTTTTACCTGCATACAAAAACATAAATAGGAATTAAGTGTAGAAAATTTGACCCAAACGTCAGCCACCTAATAAATTATATAATAAGAACGTTGATTTCAGTATGAACAATTTTTTAGGACACACCTGAGACGTTCGATCCAAGACAAACTTTACTGAGGCGCGAATTTTGCAACTTTCATATTTTGTTGCAGTGGGAACTTTTCCACAAATGATGTAAACGAATCCGCACACATCTCTAGCTTTCATCTACAAATTCTATATTTCATAATAATACACATACCCTACTCCCATTAAATTTTATAAGTAATATATTTTCAATTAATAGATTTTTGAAATTAAACAAAATAGATATTAATTATTTCAACAATTAGTTACCAATGGTATCTACCTCTATTAGTTTTACAAAATTAATGTTTTAGTTGAATATCTGACATTTGTAAGTGATTAATTACTATTATCAATGCCTGTATATAAATTGCATGCAATATATTTAAATTCCGGCATAATTGATTAAATTATAAATTACTAATAGCTATTAGATAAAGTAATTGATGTGAAATACCTATAACTATTATTTCTAAGAACAATAAAATTTAATTTTAATAATTTTGAACTGATGTTTAAATACCTATCTCTTAAGAATAGAGTTTATGTATAAATAATTTACTTAAACTATCTTGTCTTATAATGAAAACATGTCTTACACCTAACAGATAACTAATAACAAAAAATTGTCACCTTCTTTTCTTAAATTATGTGAAAAGCCTATGTCCTATGTACTTTTTTATTCTTTTTCTATATGTATATAAGTAGAACACCTGTAAAAGAAAAATGAAATAAAGATTTTCTTAGAATATGGTTTTATTTCTTTCATATAGCATTTATTTACATGGGCTTAATAAAGTTGATACAAAATATTAGCACAGTGACTTACCTTACGACTTACATTTAGCAGAAATGGAAATTATAATGCTGAATAAAATCAAATACTCTGCGATTTTGTAACATACCAGATGCATTTTAAAATAAATGAAGTGCTTAACAATTGTTTACATTACATTTAACATGTTTATTTGCTCAAACATAAAAATTACCATTTATATATTTACAATGCAACCAGGAACCATACATATGGTAATAACGAACGTTTAACTTTCGAAATAAAATAAACTTAATTGTAAGTTTTATTTTCTAAATAAACACAAGTGGATAATGGGTATATGTAGCAATAGAGAGTACACAATATAAGAATTATTAATTCTTTACCGAATAGCTTCAAACTACTTGAATACCTACATACAAAATTTTGAGAAAATTACATCATAATTATTGTCCACTCATCATTGACAATAAAATCTTTAATCAAGTATATACTTGTGGGTTTTACCAAAAACAGTTAATTCTACAGCTAAAGATCTGACATCATTTTTCTGCCTACTGCAAGATATTTTTCCTGTAATAATATCACCTCGTTTCACTTGCTTAGGGTCCTTGAAAAAGAATACAGTTTGTTTCCAATGTGTCGCTGTTTTATGTGGGCCGGTGGTAAAGGACACACTTTCAGGTAAATCAAAGAAAGTATCAAAATACCCTAATAAGGATGTCAAATATCCATCCTTAGTTACCTGAAGACTGAAGTCTGACACAAAGTTCATAACATTGATGGTGCAAGTGTAAATATCAATTTCCTTAACAATGCAAGGTTCAGATAAAATGTGTTCCTTTGATACTACATCTATGGTAGCTTCCCTAACAACTTCTGATTTCATACAATTCATTTTATATCCATAAACATCAGACCAGTATTCAATCAACTTACTGTGCGTGTCTACATCACCATTAGCTACAAGACTGATATTACATCTATTAGGTAATAACAGACCGCCAGGGTTCAAACAGTGATTTCTAGCATAAATAACACTATCTAACATGCCTTCAAAGAGCAAAAAGTACCCCATCCACTCCGATACAATAATATCAACCTTTTCATCCAACTTTGTGTCCTCTAATCTTCCTTTTATGGTTTGAATTACATTATCAAGATTATTCTCCCTAATAATGTCCATTGCATGGTAAATAACATCAGACTGGTCAAGTGCATAGACTTTTTTTGCTCCAGCAGTTGCTGCAAACATTGAGAGGATACCCGTTCCACAGCCCAGATCTAATACAACTTTATCTTTAAATGTATCTTTATTGTTAAGTATTGCATCTCTATAGCTTTCTGTGCGAACTTTGTCTGACAACATTTCATAGTGTATGCCGAAATGAGCATAACTACTAAAGTATCCTTCGTCACTTTCGAGAGGAACTTTTGATACACAGTCAACTACACCACTATCACTAATTTTACTAAGGGGCCCACTGTCAACGAGTGATTTCATAGATTGCTGCATTTTATTCATGTCTTCTTTAGCCATTTGAAGGTGCATTTGACTTTCTTTCAACTGCTCCGATAGTGTCTGTATGGTCCGTTGTAATTCAGTAAAATGTGCTTGAGACAATGTAACTAGGCCATTTTCAACATTCGCATGGTATGATTTAGGAGGGCTTGGTTTGTCTACCAAGGAATCAAAATCGAACATTAACCATTCGTGATTTTCTACTGGTTTCAAATACCTTTCATGATCCCATAGAGGTTTGTCGGCAGACATTATGTCTTGAGGACTTGATTTATGAGTGTTTATAAAATTAATAAGTTTGATATACGAGTAGCAATCCATACCGAATTTAGTTTTTAATTCATTTAACTTAAAGCCGTGTTCTGTTTCGCAGTGCGTAACGGCTTCATCAATAGATGGAAGAACATGTGAACAAAATAAACACGTTACCGCCGCATTATTACTTTCCATTTCTTGCCACTCATCTTCTTCAAAATGCTCTTCATCAGAACTGAGGTCGGGTACATCTGCCATATTTATTTATATTTAGTTTTATAAGTATTCAAACAGATATTTAATTTTACTTTTTAGTTTAACACAACTATCAAAACCATGTGGGAAATACGATTGACATATGACATTCTATGTCAAAACTGATTGACAGTGACAGCTTTATGTTCTAAAACATTGCCTTTTAAATAATTGGCCACGGGTTTTGTAAAATAATTAAATTGCAATTAAAATAATATAGTAATAAAATATTAATGTGATGAACCAAAAAATAAATAAAATTACTATAATTTAGAATAATATATTTTGTAAATGATAATATGTATATTTATTAATATTTTTTTATAATGATAACCCAGTTTGGCGCCAGTTTCAAACGTCTATGTTGCGTCTGTGATTATTGCCATAGAAACCGTAAATACAAAACAGGGCTAATATTATTTTTACAAAAGATCAAAACGAAAATGAAACTGAAAATTTCTACTTTTAAAGAGCCTAAACATGTTGGAGTGGTGACTTGTGTTTGTTGGAATAATACTGAAGATGTTTTTTCATGCGGGTAAGCTTTATTGATAACTAGCTTTCCGCCCGCGGCTTCGCACGCGTGGGCTACTAATTTCTGTGTTTTTTAGAGGCGCACAACAAAAGATTAAAAAATGACAGCCACAGGACCCCTGATATATGTGCAAGTCTATTTATTACCTAGTTTTTTTATTATTTTCTATGGAAATAGGTTTGACCAAATTTTAACCATGGTTTTGGTATCTATAGAACATACATATTGCATACCAATTACTCTTTTTGAAAAATATTCAATGTACAGAAATGGTTCGGTTACTCTTTTATTATATGTATAGATTTCTGTGTATTTTATTCAATACTACTTTTAATAGAGTTTTAATAATGTGTACGTTATAAAGAAAAGCTTGAAAAAATGATATCAATATTGAAATTGGTCGTTAATTTTTTTTTCAATCTTACTTGCCATTGTTGCAGTGACGATCACAAATTACAGAAATGGAGTCTTGTAAACAACGAATGCATGACAGTAACAACATTCCCCGAAGATTTTTTTCCGACATGCATGAATTTATTTCCAAAAATAAATCCGAGTGGAGGAAAACACCAACATGATGTTATTCTTATTTCAACTGCAGACGGAAAGTAAGTAAACAGAATCCGAATCATTTCAAATATGGATTTAAGAAATGAACTATAACAGAACCAGAGATTAGAGATTTAAAGGTGTAAACAGAACTTATACGTAAAAAAGAAATGACAATATTTTAGAAGACTATAATACAGTGTAAACATAATAACCACTATAGAGATAAAATCTTTTTTTTATTAATATCTTTCATCTGGGTTGCCTGCTATCAAGAACTATGCAAATGATCCAACTATTTGGTGCAAATGATCCAACTCTCTCTACCTTGATTAATAGGCAGCCTCTTTTACTTTATTGTTACCTTTTTATAATATTTGTAGTGTTGCCTCTAGGTATACAATAAGAAAAGTATTATAGATGTGCTGAAGGTACAATAAAAGAAATTACAATTGTAGATTCCACATCGTAAATCACAACGGGCGTATTGAAAAAAGTGTGGCCGCTCATCAAGGGGCATGCTTGACTGCTCAGTGGAGTCCTGATGGAGCTGGACTACTTACTAGTGAGCTCGTAATATTAAATTCTGAGGACACTTAGCTTAAATTGATTTACTGTATATTTGTATGTATTATTATTTATTGGTAAAGTTTGAATTTCTAATTTCTATGGTCATATATCTGTTTGGATTTCTTATTTCGTGAATATTTTTAGGTTTATTTGGTTTTGTTTTACCGTACAATATTATAGATGTATAGGTACCCTTTAAAGAGAAAATTATATGTCGTACCTTAGATCTAAAAATGTATTTTACTGGTATACTCACTTGTGTTTATCTTTTGAAGAAGTTTCATGGCCAATTTGATTTTAAGTTTGCTACAGTTCTAAAACTATTCCTAGAATAAATGGTCGTAAGACGTTATTAGATCCTTCAAGATATCATCAAGGGATATCAATTTTTTAGTTTAGCACTAAATTTCCTTTGTTCACTTTCACGATATCTCAGGTGGTGAAGACGGTTGCGTCAAGATCTGGTCACGCAATGGTCTCCTGCGATCGAGTATCGTTCAATCGGACATACCGTGCTATTGCGCTATATGGAGTCCAGATTCTGGGGCTATTTTGTATACGAAGGGGAACTATTTGGTTATTAAGCATTTGCACTCGAATGCCAAGGTTACAACGGTGAGTGAAATTTCTCGTACATATTCTGACATAAAATTATTTTTTTTTAACGTCATTTTGTTTAATTTGTGCGATGTTCTTTGATTTTTTTCTTGCAGTGGAAAGCTCATGAAGGACTTATTCTTGCTGTAGCATGGAATGCAAACAACAATCTTATAATATCTGGAGGTGAAGATGGATATTCGAAGGTATTGTGCTTTATCGTATTACCTAAGCTTTAAAATAATCTCTCCACACAATATTAAATATTTGTTATTTTAGATTTGATATCACTTTTTTTGTCTTTTACGTTACTTTTACGGATTAGTAAATACGTGTAGAAGTAAATACATACATACACAGTATAATTACTACCGCAGATTACTATCTGCTGCCATCAGCAGATAGTAAGGGTGGTTCCTTAGACCGCAGAAGGTTACCCAATAACTGCTAAACTTTGTCAATATTTTTTAAACTTGAATCATTATTCGTTTGAATAAAATCCATTTCAGATATGGGACGTGTTCGGTCAGCAAATATCGGTAAGCGTTAAGCACGACCAGCCGCTGACGAGTGTCAGCTGGTCGCCGGCCGGGGATATGTTCGTTATTGGGAGCTTCAATTTGATACGGCTCTGTAACGCTAATGGGGTAAGGATTCTTGATAAATAGACATTTTTGGATATTATATATATTTTGGTTATTGACGAATGGTGATTAGATTAGGATTATCCAGAGAAGAATAAGACCTAGATACATTTTGACGTAACCAATATTTGACTTTCAGATACTAAATGCAGTCAGGCCTAAACAGTGGAATATTCCAATTAAGTTTATACACATTACAAGCACTAGTAGAATTGCACTTTGGCGAATTCTATTATGTTTTGTATGTGTTGGTCTAAGCGTGAATTTTGACTGATCGACAAAAGGAACTGTTCTAAAAAAAGGTCCTTATTGCATTACCCCTATATATCCTGAACTACCGTACCAGGGCATATAGGGCAATCATTCTTTTAGGCCATGAAATAATTGTAAATGAAACATGAAATACACCATTTACCATGGATGTTTTATCTTAAAAGCCTACTGTATGGGCTCTTCATGTCCATGGCGCACATAGTCTTAAAGATTTTGCTTCAACCATCCTATTCTTTTAAAGGAATGAGTTGCGAATAAAAAAATAGGTTAAAAATTAATTAAACAAGGCGTCTGATCTTCGTATTGTGTTGGCATTAAAAGTGTTGTATGGTAATTTGAAGTGGTCTCACTGCTTGGATCGTCCATACACGGGCAGCATCTACAGCGTGGCGTGGTCCTCCGACGGCACGCAGTTGGCGGCTGCCTGCGCTAATGGGCATGTCCTCTTTGCCCATATTATTGACAGGTAGTGTGTTTAATGTTATTATTATTTATATCTTCAGTTACATGTCATAATGTGAAGTTATCGTAGATTAAAAAATGACTAATGATGCTGTTTACCAAGCTTGGTATAAGAGCATTTTTATGGGTTGTCAGTATAATTAATCCCTTTAAAAGGGTAACTGTTACAAATAGGATGTTGCTCGATTAACAAAAATAGACACAATCTCGCATTTAGCCCGAAAGCGTAAACAACAAGGTGTCGTTACGCTTAGTTTAAGTTCCACTCTATGAAAACGTAGTCAAATCATTATTTATGGCAAAAAACATAAAAATGATCCTTATTGCAATAACAATAGTTTGTAGTTAAAAAGGTATCGACTTATTTTGCATGACATCAGTTAGATTACCAATAAACATAATTTTAATTTCAGGGAATACACGATGAAGAATTACGCATGCACACAAATCGGTCGAAAGGTAGTGGCCATCAAGGACATAATAACGGACCAAAGTGACCAACTCGATTATCCGGACAGAGTGATACAAATCGCCCTCGGTTTCAACCATTTGGTCATAGCTACGGTGAAACAGTGCTTTATACACAAACTGACCTCTTGGAACACGCCCGTTACTTTTGATCTAAAAGAAGGGACCATCAGCATGATTCTGTTGGCTGAAAGGTTTGTCTAGTGCAGTGATTCCCAAAGTGTAGTAGTCGATCGACCCCTAGGGGTTTATAACAACCTGCAAGGGGTCTACGTCAGCGAAAAAAAATTAACTTGTGTTTTTACTTTAAGTTTTTAACATTAAACTTCACTAGAGTTAGAAATTTACAGGAAATCAATATCAGGTAAGTAGGGGGTAGACCCTCTACTAGTTGGTAGACCCAATACGGAAAAACATGGCAAGGGGTCTACGACACAAAATTTTGGGGAACTGGTCTAGGGAAGATATTAAAATGTTTCAAACTTAGTCTGGATATCAAAAACTTGGATCGTCCAAGTCTATAATATATATTTTGAATATTTTCGTCATAAACAGCAGAAATAATAGTAACACACCCTGGTGTGTCTATGGACAGCTATCCAGCCCCCAGGCATTAAGTGAATACCACTATAGCATAACCTTACCATACTGCTAACATTCCTGCCATAGGAAAAATGTTGCATTCTGCTCTAGATGGCTTCTCAATATATTTCTATCATTGATTTCCAGGTGTATCTGCGTTATAGAACGAGCTGGGGTGTCAGTGTACAGCTATATGGGTAGATTGTTGGCAAGTCCTCGAATATCTCGACCGGAGACTTTGGGTCGAGCGGCTGTGACTTTGGGACCAGATAGCTTGGCCGTTATTGATCAGGGTGATCGGAAATGTACGGACTTTGCTTTAATATGTGTATTGCTTGAGGTGCAGGTGATAATAATAGATGTTGAAATAAACGTAAATATAGTCTATGGCTTGGATTTGCCGTTGTGGGAATCACCAATTTTAGAAATCAAATCACATAGATGTATTTTGATAGTCATCACATGATTGACTGATTTGTGATTAATCCTCTCTCTCTCTGTCACGTTGCATTATGTGTAGATTATTGTGATGAAATATTTTTTATATCGTATCTAAGAGCTTTATTTAGCAATAACATGCTTTCGAAAATAAATATTATTAATCTATCAAGTCCAACAACACCTCTTACTAACTTGCTTCTCTAAAGACTGTTGGAACTGAAAGGTTACTAGGTCACTACTTTACGAAAATATACACCCTAGTAAGAACACATCTGAAGAACAATTTTTTTACAGTGGTCCATGTATTCGATCTACCAACGGGCTTGATTGTACGAAGCTCAACAGACAACACGGTCACAAAACTGACCCACAAGATGACGGTATCCTGCATAGCACTCAGCCAAACAGGTCCTCTGAATGAAAGGCAACTCGCGTTACTGGACTATAATAGGGACTTGTACGTGGTCACAGTGAAAGACTCGAAGCCGAAGTTTTATAAGTTGGGTGAGATGATTTTCTATAGTGATAGATTATGTTAAGATGATATCGCGTTTCACACAAAAAATTTACACAAGATGACGGTATCTTGAATAGCTATAAATAGACAACTTGCGAAGTTTTATAAGTTGGGTAAGATCATTTACTTTAGTGAAAGATGGCCCGCAATATCAATTGCAGTTTAAACTTTGACAAACAGTTTAAACTGTCATTCGTAGACCACGAATAACAGTTTAAAGTAAACATACAGTTTAAACTGCAACTAATTTTAGGGGTATATGTGTACTATCCGTATCTCGTTTCAAACAAGACGACAGCCTTGTATAACTCTCAGGCAGACAGGGCATTTGAATGAGAGACAACTTGCGAAGGTTAGTGTTAAATATCCCAGAATAACAACAGACAAAGGTTGCAAAATTTGTCATTACCCGAATTATCATTATCCAATCGCGATGTATGATTCGTTTTAAGGGTGCATAAGATTTCGTTTCTCGTAAGTCCTCTATATGACAGTGGAAAAAAGATGGTCATATTATACTTTTCGTAAGTTAAGAAGAAGGTAAAATAGATTTTGTTTTTGTTTACAGGTAATCAAGTCCTCAGTATATCGTGGAGTACGGAGACGGAACTTTTAGTGGGATTACGGGCAAATTCCATAGTGGCTTGGTGTTGTCCTCGCGCGGCCACACAACCGGACTGGCTAACACTCACCACTGTTAGTAAGGATGTCAGGTATCAGAGAGGAATATATGCAATAATGTTTTGTGGTCACAAATAATGATTTAGGGTCAAGAGTTTCTATCGGAGATGGTTATTTTCAAGGCTAAAAATGCCCTTGCCGTCTGGTTGTATGTACTACCAGTTGTATCCCAAATGATTCCATCAGATGTGATTATTTTTATAAATCACTAGCTGAGCTCCGCGGTTTCACCCACGTATAGCTCCCGTTCCTGTAGGATTCTCGGATTACAAACTATCCTATGCTCCTTGCTCGGGTTTCAAAGAATCTCTGTACAAAATTTTAATCCAATCGGAATGTAGTTTCGGAGCCTATTCAATACAAACAAACAATTTTTCCTCTTTATAATATTAGTGTAGCTAAAAATGATTGCCACATCTACCCACCTGTACAATACAGTTTTTCAACTTTTTTTCTTTATATTATATTCCGTTACTATCCAATTTGAAACACATGTGCTGGTTCTGATTATAAATTAAAATAAATAGATATCTAAAAGAGTAAAATTTACAGCTTTCTTGTAAATTGGTGTACACGAAGAGAGTATTTATTTTAATAACGTGCAATAAAAAAAAGTGCAGATAATGGACATTGCCATTGTGTAGTATTAGGTTTTAGCACAGATAATATAATACTATACTAGTAGTTGTAGTAAATTTTAGACCGTTTTAACTTTATTTTCTAGCGATCTGGGCAGGAATCCCAGCTTAGTGAACATAGACGACGGAGTGGTGTGCATCTGTCGCGGCAACGGTTCGCTTTT
>LQNK01000399.1:253414-277143 GCA_001586405.1 Phoebis sennae
GTACATATTATAAATATATAGCATATAAAAATATAGCAAATATATACTTATCCTACTTTCTACTTCCTACTTCCTATTTTCTGCTATCCTAATTCCTTCTAATATAATAAATGTGAAAGTTTGAATGTTCTGATGGTATGGTGTTAATGCATCATCCCGCCATAACTACTGAACGGATTTTGATGAAATTTGTTGTATAGATAGGCTATTAGCTGGATTAAGCTACTTTTTATAGATAAACGCAAGTGAAGCCGCGAGCAAGAAGTAAAACAGTTCCAACAGTCCGTTATATCTAAAATTATTTCAAAGCATTGTAATGAAATTTAAAAAATACATTATGAAAAACATAAACATTTTACTAAAATCTGCCCCATTCTCAGTTATGCCGGACAGTAGAAGACGAAACTTTATGGGCGTGTTTAGCGGTGTTAGCTTGGCAACACAACCAGCTGGCGGTCGCAGAGGAAGCCTTCGCGTTGATACGGCAATACCACCAAGTGTGCTACATACAACACCTTAGAGTACGTACAATAAAACACACACTAAAATTTACACTTTTGGTAACATTTAAATATATTATTAAGTGACAATTAAAATGTATGTATATTCTATAATATGGGATTACATTGTTTAACTAAAGTTCACTGACAGTTTTATATTTAAAAGTACACAACCTATTTACACGACAAAGTAGTTATCTTCTTTTTTACTAATTAGTATAAAATAGTTGTGTTTTTCTTTTCAGAATACCATTCCAGAAAAATTATCTACTAATGAAGTTTTGTCAGCATCATGAATCGTTGACTTTAGTTATGAAGTTCAAGTTATAAAAAATATTATTTTCAATAAAGTTTTTTTTTATTGCCAACTCTTTTTTATTCAGTTAGAACATTACAATATAACTAGTTAAATACCAACAGAATATCATAAGAGAAGCTATTATTGTATTAATACATTGAAAGAAAACAGATGAAAGACATTTCGTAAAAAATTACTCAACTTTATACTTACATAAGTTGGTGTTTATTCCTATTTTGATCCACATATTGAAATTAAACTAAATAGATATAATATAATAACAAGACAACAATATATACTATGATGCAGAAAATAGGAATTCATTTAAAATTTATCAATTCTGACACGAAAAGAGTGGCTGTCAAAGTACTATACTCGAGTGTCAGCTTTGCAGATTGCATTTCAATTTTCAAGTTAAAAATTTAAACTGTCAAATGGAAATGTCAGTGGCGCGCTCAGTGTTGAGTGGGTTGGTTGTGTGTGTTGTTTGCGCGGGAAGCGCAATAAAATCGTAAATAAAAATGAATATTTACAACTTTTATAACTGAAAAGTATCATCAAACACCTTATCTTGGTAGTGAATCTAATAACGCGTTTACGCTATTAATTTGACGGCTGGCCCACATATAGCATCGTAAATTGTGATTTACGAAAGAAAGTTTTTTTACTTGCTGTGGTTCGTGTCTAATGGCGAAAGATGCGTGTCTCAAACGGGAATTTAGTGTTATTTGTGAGCATTTTGTTTTGCGTCAGCGGGCAAGACAATGAGGTGACCAGTGAACATTCGTTGGAATTGACACAGTCCTTGAACTTGGCTCGACAGGAACTGATACAGGAGATATGCAATCGATTTCCCATAAGTTTTACATTGAACGACTTGCCACCGAATCAGTTGGAACACATTTTAATAGATGATGAACACAAGCTCCTCTACTGCTATGTGCCTAAGGTGAGGTGGTCAAGGTGAACGAGTATTTTCGATTTGAGTTAGCGTCAGTATTTTTTTATTTCCATACACATTTGATTAATGAGCATGCAAGTAAAATGTTCGCACACGCGACTAAATATTTTGCGTCCAATAAATTATTTCAAGTTGTAGTAAAGTCAATTTACGAGTTTTTATCGACTTTTTTTATTGTTTTATAATTCTTTGAATTCGACTTTGAATACAAAATATACATGTACATAAATCTTATAGATTTTATTTGTGTAAAGATATTGAACAATGAACACAAATAAATATGTGTACATTATAAAGTTTAATTTTGAATAAGGTGTCCTTCAAATATTTTTTAAAATAGACAAAAATTGGACATATAAATATTTATTAGCTTAGAATGAATTCTAAACATAAGGAAGACGCATGTTTTTCACATAATCATTTTCCAATGTTGGAGATCAAACCCACACACACTCAGTGAATACACTCAGTACTCACCATACAGAATTTCACTGGCACACTCATATTTATTTTTTTTTATTTGTTTCTTTTTTTTAATATCTTCTATTGGCTCTTTCTATATTTTTTTTGTTCGTATGTGATTGTATAAAAATCTATCCACTGAGGTATTAGAACCCTTTTATAAATTCTGCTTTATTTACCTTGCCACTACAAAAAAAAATTTCAATATTTTTCTTATTATAATCAGGTGGCATGCACAAATTGGAAGAGAATACTGATGATTTTACAAGGAAAATGGAACAACACAGATGTCCTTGCCATTCCTGGGAATCTTGCTCACAGCGCTGGTATGTTCCGGAACCTCAGTTCCGCTACCAAGGAGGAGATGAACTACATGCTTGAGAACTACCATAAGATGATATTAGTGCGGAATCCATTTGAGAGACTCTTATCAGCTTATAGGAATAAGTTGGAGGGAGATACCCCTAGTGCTAAATATTTTCAGGTAAGTTCTTGGTTTTTGTATTTTTCCTTTACATAGTAGCATTAAAACATAAAAGATAAAAGACATAGATTTAACGTATGATTGTTAGATATATAGCATGATAAGCCTTTTTTGTAGAGTTATTAATAAAATATATCATTAAAACCTCTTAAATATAATTTCAATTAAATTATTAGGTACAAATATCTTTATGAAACTATTGTTAATAATATCATAAGAATGTCTTTCATACAAACTAAAATATAATGAATATAGGAATTCCTCAATCATTAAATGCTCATATTTATTTATTAAATTATAATTACAAAGTCAAATCTTTAAATATTTATCTACAAAGTTGAGACAGTTGAGTATAATATGATATCTTACAATTATAAAAACAATGTTAAAGATAAAAAATATGTGATTTAGTATCATTGAAGTCATTAAATTCCATTGACCTTGTATTTCGGCTGCTTCAATCAACAATAATTATACTTGATAATGTCTCGGATAGTTGGTTGAAATCTATTTGTACTATATAGCTTCCATGCTTATAGAATACTAGCTGAGCATCCGTGTATGTATCCCCTAGCCGAAGGATTTTATAGATAAAAACTATCCTATGTCATTTCTGGATTCAAAGAATCACTGTACAATATTTCATCCAAATCAGTCCTGTACTCGGAGCCTATTCAATACACAAGAAACAAATATTTCCTCTTTATAATACTATAGATTATCTAGTTAAACAAAATGTTATTGACCAAAGTGAGGGTTGGCATATCCATGCTTCTTGTATTATGTGATATCCCTTACAAGAATAGATTAGTCCATTGTGAAGCATAAATTATAAATGCCAGCCGATTTTAGGGCCTCCTACTCATTGAAGTCGGTCAAAAAATAATGTCTTTTATTGAAAGTATTCACAGAATAGATTGCCACTATCCCTCCATATTACCGTAACCATTGTAGTAGGTGGTTTATTTATTTGGTTTACCGACCTTTATGTACATAGTAATAATCACAATGTTTTAGTATTACAATTAAAGATGGGCAAATGTCATAAACACTTACAAGTAAACTCAGTATGCACATTTCAAAAGAAATAACAGAACTACCTAAGATAACTTATAGGTTAACAATAATAAAAATATACAAAGTAAAAAATAATACATGATGTCACAAGTTTATTTGCAATAGTAATTTGCGAAGCCTATTATTAATAACTATATTATTGAGAACTTAGTTACAGTGAGCGCGCGCCTCTACAAAATACAGAATTTTGTAGTTCAAGTGAGCGAAATTATAAATTCGAAAGTTTGTGTTATGTCCGAATTTGTATGTTTGTTACTCTCATTCAAAGCTAAATACTGATTCGATTTGGATATAACTTAACTCTAACAGTATTGTAGCTTATGCATGTAAGTTTGTTATTTACATGCATAAGCCATAAATAATAAATATAATACATAAGTAACAATTCATAATTCTACGCGGGCGAAACTGTGTGCAGGATAGTGTAATACGAGTAAGAAATATTCAGCGTGTTAGAAATATGCTAATATCTAACGTGTCTTATCACTTGAAGTTATAATAATGTCAACTGGTAATGAATAACATTAACAGACCCGGAGGGGGAGGGGGGGAGTCTTAGCGTCTTAGCCTATGCCCCGGGCGGCGAATTTCAATTCAATGGGCGGCGCGTTCAATTTAATTTCGCTGACATGATCATAACGGGCCGTATTTTACTGTTTTTGCCCCGGCTAAAACTGAAGATCCAATGATGTTCCTTATGATGCCTAGAGTTGAGTTTAAGTCTAGAATAATTAAAAGCCCACATGTTTACTGGCATAATTAAATATCTAGAATCTAGGGATCCCATACATATCATTTCGTGTATTTTTAAGGGTTCAACTTTATATGTAATCAGGGGATGAAAAATAAAATTCGCGAAAGTATAATTAAATGTAATGAAAATATTTTAATATTAAATATAGGTTTTTAAATAGTTTTAAAGCCAAAATAAATAGATAAGGAGATATACGCGTCTAATACTTTAAAAATGACATACCGCCTCTTTGAAAATCCACTATGTACAAAATTTTGTAGCCCACGCGATCGAAGCGAAAGAAAGCTAGTTGATTATATATTTTATCGCGAATCGAACAAGACAATACAGAATATTAAAATTGTTCTTGTAGATCATAAATTAAATTAAACTATAAATAAGTTAATTCATATTCATATTTTCTTAACAAAAACTTTGTGTATCGAAATTTTAATCTATGTGACGTCAATCAAAGCTTAATTAACACTAAGCTTCAGTCAAACCCAGTCAAGGAAATATCACACTGCTGTTATAAACGTTATAATTAGTATGTACATTTAATACTGATCGATGTAGACGATAAATATTGTATTACAAACGCGCGTTGTTCTACACAGTTATCGCCTATAATTCACTATTATCTACTTCATATTATTCATAAATCCTTCGACGCTTACAGATATTTTTATCTATTGTTTAAATCCCTACATTTCTATGATTTTAACAATGGATAATTTGTGATAAAAAATGTTTTCGTTGTTTAATATTTAATGATAATACGTTTTTATTACTACTGTTTGGTGTAGGCTCTTGTACTAAGATATATCCTCTGAAATGTGAATCAGTTTATGACCATTACGTATTTAACAAATGTGACATCATAGTATGAAGCCAGTGAGAAATAAATTAAGTGTATTCCACATCTGCTTCACAGATCAATGGGCAAATTTTGACTAGTAGGTCAATAGTCTTTAGACAACATAATTTCAGTCTTCATCGTTGATCAAACTTATACCGTTTATTCCGAAGTAGAAGATAAGTAGACAATCTTAATCTATATTTGACACATATAGCACGCATATTATAGACTTGGATATCTTTATTCACTTATACCGCCTCTTAATTTATGTATGAATAAATACCTATAGATATGGAACCTTTATTTACACACACCCGAACATTATAATCTTCAACACAATTGGCTTATCTATAAAGGGATGGTAAACATTACTTAAAATAATGTAGTAGTTTATTAGAATCTACCTGTTTTGCACGGCTTCGCTCCCGTAGCATAATATAATATAAATAGCCTATAAATATAATACAGCCTATCTTACTCGTGAATGATGTAGCTTTCGAATGGTGAAAAAATTTTTTAAATCGGTCCAGTAGTTTCTGAGCCTATTCGTTACAACCAAACAAACTATGTTTTCCTCTTTATAATATTAGTGTAAACTAGCGACTTGCCCTGGCCTCAAGAGAAATGCTTATATATTATGCATGTTATATACATTATACATATAAAGCTTACTGTTCAATCACTATCTAAAAAGACCGCATCGAAATCCGATGGGTAGTTTTAAAAACGCAAAAATAATGACAGCGGGAAGCGACTGTGTCTTTGTTCGACATAGTGTAAAACTATGTAATGATGATGAATCTTTCCCCAGGACCGCGTAGGACGTCGCATCATCAAGGCCTTCCGGGAAAACCCCACTAACGAGTCCCTGGAGCACGGCCACGACGTGACCTTCCGGGAGTTCGCGCTGTTCCTCACCAACCGGTCAGAGGAGCTGGCTGACGTGGTCAATAATGAGCATTGGCAGCCCATCACCAACCTGTGCCATCCGTGCCTTATTAAATACACACTAGTCGGTAAGTAACTTTAGTTTATGTTTAGTTTTATTTATGTGAGGGAAGTTTCTTTGTTTTATGTGCATACTTGGACGTATGGATGTAAGCGGAATGCCCAAAGCTTTTCACTTCGCATCCCGGGTGAAAAGATTTTTAATAATAGTGACAATTCTCTCTCTCTCTCATTATGTTGTTTTTCAAATTGGTGCGCAACGTTTGATTAGACCACATTCAAAAATTCGTTTATTGCATTTAGCTAAAAAAGTAAACTCATATCTCTCATATGCAGTTATGATATATATAAAATATATACATATAAAATCGATAAGATAATAAATATTCATTTATTGGCAATGATATATAAATTTGGTAATCTGTTTGGGATTAAATTTAAAGAGGGGTAGATATGGGTTATCATTTCTTTTAGGTCGTCACCCGGATGAAAGTAAACACTTAACACTTTGTATAGAGATGTGAACATAAAATAAAAAAACAGTGTGTGTGTGTGTGTGTGTGCGTGTGCGTGTTTCGTAATATTAAGCGGATGGATGAAAGTCACATCAATTTGCTTATTCCTCTGGTTTTGGAAAAAAATATAAAATTCTACAAAAAAGTAGAAGCTATGACTAATTTTGATATGTATCTTTACAGCATAACATTAAATATCAAAGCATAAAAACTATTATTTTATCAAACCTATCAAAAAGCTTCAATGTTAAAAAGAGTCTGCATTGTTTTTCAAACGGAAAAATTATAAATTCAAGGGAATTTAGCGGCCTTAACGCGTATCCGTAGACTGATATAATTTGTAAATAAACAAAAGAATTCTGAGGTCAGAAAGTAATATATTTTATTAGAGGAAAAATGAATAGAAGTGTCTCAATTGTGTCTAAAAATAAAGCTGATATTGATTTATTTAAATATCACAGATTATGTTAATTAAACTATTATAACGCTATCTATGTGATAATATTATTTAGCTGATTAAATATAGATATTTTATTATTAAATTCACTTGGTTGACGACGAATCTATTCCGAAATTACTGTCCGTGTTTAATTTTTAAACTATAAAAACTGTCCATTTAGATAGAATAATAAATAATACTTATCTTTTATTTTTAAGTGAGATGACCGATGAGGAAGGTTTTCGTGTCGTTCTGTAAAAAAATATATCTCATGTGTAAAGTCTATCATTATAGAATTTAACACTACATCCGTTAAATTTAATTATTTCATTATTTTATTTAAATTGATGAATTGATACAAATCATATATCTAGACTAATCTTATAAATAGGAAACATTTGTTTTTTGTATGTATGTTTATTATTTTAACATTAGCAGCACCTCTCTGGATACCTCATATCTGATGCTAGGAGCAAAGCGGCGCGGAACAGCTAGTATTTTATATAGTTTGTGTATTTCTAACGTTCAACACTCACTAATAACTTTACTAGAGAAGTAATAAATGTGTCAGTAAGTCATGTTCCAAATGCAACGATACAATTGGCTCGCATTACTCTATTTACTTCAAATAATGTATACCTACAATTGACCCAAATGCATTGAAACAGTTGCGCGTGAATCATTACACTATCTCTTTAATTTCTAGATTGTTCATTAAATACTAAAAAATTATACTTTCATACATAGATACCGCCCACGATCCACAATTAAAATAATTAACGGAGGAAGATTGTAAAAATTTCACTGGAAATAAAATTATAATAATATGGATCTTAAACAGATTCTTCACGCGAAAATTCGAATCTCAATCTAGGAATCATCATGAATATGAAGGAATTTAAATATGAAGGAATATGAATTCATATTCATATTCTAGGAATATTCATATTCATATTCTAGGAACATGAATATGAATATGAAAGAATATCCTTTATAATACCATAGAAATTTACAGATGGATACATAGGACAGCTTAATGGTATAATCGGCCTTATGGCTTCAAAGCCAACTCTTCCTTACTACAACATTATTACCTACTTTAACAATTAATTTTATCAAAGGAATTCAATGCAGTCTTTCTCGGTGTTTGTCCGCTGAGTTCTCAAGCACGCAAAGGATTCGGCTGTTTTTACGGTCTTTTGTAATACATTATTACAAGTTTCAAATAAATTACGAAAATCAGTCATTTTCGTCGATACCCAGTGTATGCGACATGCAAATTGCTATTTCTGTTGCAAAATTAACTGAATAGTCATGACTAAGTTCAACATTATTATATCATTTATGCTATGAATACAATTGATTCAATAGAATATGTACTAATATTATAAAGGGGAAAGATTTGATCTTTTCTTTGTTTGAATTGAAAGGGTTTCGAAACTACTGGACCAATTGGGATGAAATTTTGTACAGATATTGATTGAAACCCGAGGAAGAATTTCTGGCAGAGATAACAGTCAGCTATGAGGCCGCCTTTGAACATTGCTTTTGTATATTTTGTTGCTGAAAATGGTGTGCAATATTTTTGTTAATGAAAATTAAGTGTCTCCTGTTTCTTTAATATATTAATTAACCCACATTTAGAACAATAGACGGATTCTCTGAAGGTCACGTGACGTCGAAATAAACACAAGATTTTATCGTTATGTCACAGAATTCTGGTAGTGGGAAAGTTATAGCCTTCAAGTTTCTTAGAAGTCACTGTGATATAAGGTTAAATGTATGTTTAATGAATATAAATATAATAGAAATCGGTCTGGCAGAGATCGCTGCCAGTGATGAAGTCGTCCGTAGTTTACAAAAACTGTTACCTTTTCTAATTTAATTGATATATCATGTATAATAAAGTACTTTTCATTTCTGATTCACGAAAACAAGTGAACAGTTTGAAAGACAATACAAAGAAAGTGCAGATAGACTTTTTTTAAATACTTTTTCGTACAAATATTCACGAGAACCGATAGGAAAAAGGAAATAACATTTTTTTTTAATTTGTACTGAAAGGCGGTCTTATTGCTAGCAGCAATTTCTCCCAGGCAACCTGGGCATACTTTTTATCTTGGTTCTTGCAAATAAAGTCGTAGGCGGAACCTGGTTCTTTAGAAGAATTGAATTTGTTATCAGAGACATCTGATGTTTAAATGATTTTAGTTTGTTCGCTTGTAAATTCTAAACAATTAAGTTGAAATTGTTTTTAATTCGAATTGCGTAATCTTAAGGTTGTACGTTGTACTGCACGTGCAATTAATAAAAAATCATGATAAAGTGGAATTTAATTTGCAATTATTTTTTTTTGCAAACACGATTACAATTTACACCTTACCAATAATTGAAATGTAGAATGTTACGTTTTATGTTTTCGGAATTTAATCACTTAGGCAGTGTTAGAGGTATACAGTTATAGCACATTTTTGACGTTTGCAAAATATCTTAGTCTAAAATTTTGTATCCACCGATAAAGCAAACTTTGGAAAGAGTAGCGTACATGTTTCGCTCTGTTCATAATAGCTTTTCTTCTATGATGGAAACCGTTTTAAAATGCAATATGTTGAATATCCTTACAAACTGATTCGAGTCAACCTGTTAGATAAATTCAGTACGTTTGAAGACGTCTGTCCACTGAAATTCGGGATCCCGTCTGTGTGACAGTTTCGTAGACTGTGACTTGTGGATATTCCTTAGAACCTTAGTAGTACTTTAATAATTCAAATCCTAGATTAATACTTACTTACTTACTCCCAACTTCCTATCATTAATCCTCTCTCTCTATATCTCTTGAAAGACCCAAGGATTCTTCAAACCGATAAGGCGTCTGCGACATTTTGATATTGTAGATGTTCATGTGCGGTCAGTCACTCAACATCAGGTGAACTGCATGCCCCGCTTGCCTGCTATAAAACTTAGGAATGTTTTCACAGTCCACGCAGCCGAAGTCGGAAAGGAATTTAATAAGATTGTACCTACCGTTATAACACGACTTAACATGCTTGAATTATACAATGCAATGGAATCAAACAATAACAAGATTATGGTTTGATTGTACATGAGCCCCTATGGTGCAGATGCGTGTATTTGTTATGCAATAATGCCTGGGTTATACAAGGCCAATGCCAGAATTGTTATTGGTTATTGTAGCGGTCTTGATTAACCCGATTTTGTTGGTCAGTGTATGATGTTTTCATTTAAAGTTATACATTTTTTTATGGTCAGTCCTAATATCTTATTTATATTTAAAATTAATTGCAAAATAGTAGTATAATTATCAGCTGATGAATATAATATGTTCTTTGGGTGTTTTCAAAGTCTATTAATGATGAGCTTATACAAAGCCCTCTTTATTAGACTGTCGAAAACCAGTTTTAAGTTTGCATTCTATAATCAGGACACTAATTAACTAGCAGATAATTTCAGTGTCCTAGCTAGTGACCTATTACAATTTTGAAGTATAAAAATCTCTCTCTCATCTCTTACAGGCTCTCTTTATAAAAATGCCATTACATAGGCTACATTTAATAAAACTTTCACAACAACATTTAGTATTCATAAGAATTGGAAACAACCGGGTATAATTTTATACATAAACAGTACTTACCTGTATTAAGTGTCATATTATTATTGAATCATCGATTTCGCTGTTTTTCTAGTGGCGTGATTTCCAACAAATAGGTGTGCGCCTGCGTCACTCTAGTGTCGTCATATTTTGTTGGTTAAGGTGATTCTCGATAAGAAACCATGATAAGCACCGAGTAAGTGTGTAAATCTTCACTTATTTCGACAAATAAAACTAATTTATAAATCACTTATATCTTTTACTACCTTCTGCTCGCGGACTTGCGTTAAAATCATCTCTCTATAGATTAATAATATGTGTACCATCTGTCTACAAAATTTTAAAAATCTGTTTCTTAGTTACGGCGTGATTGACACAACCAACCAAATTGTCACATTTAGATATATGAGTAAAATGGGATTGTTATCAAGAGAAAATAATGAGATTCTTTTCTAATTAACGAACCTAATATGCGTTTTAATCGTATGTGTAGCATTGCAATCAAGCGAACTGCGATTCGTTATTTCGATTCAGAATTTTTGGCGGAACGTAAAAACAATACGTGTTTATAAAATATCCAATCATCTTGTGACTGAATGCATATTCTTTCTTTGATTTCTTAGATATACCTACATAATATATATTATACAAAAAGTTCGCAATGTAGTTATTTTATTTCGGAAGGGTATACATATAGCTACATATGAATATCAATTATTCATTCATTTAAAAATACGTTTATGCAAGCTAAAAATAAATCTGTTACGAGATAACTGTGTATTCTTAACGTAGGTCAAGAACCCAAATATAATCCCTAATTTAGAATGACAAAAAATGTGATATAAATTATTAGAAAGATGACTAGAAAAAGACACAACGTACTTGTGACCACATTCGTTATCAGGATATTATAAAAAGAGTAGGTACACCGTTTTATATAGGTTATGCATAATACTCAATAAACCAAATACGCAATTTTCCTTTACAATATGTCATTGGGGAATGTACAAGTATTATAATTAAACTGGCTATCGCGAAAGGTCGCTAGGTTCAATAAATGAAATTATCAATTTTTATCATGCGTTTAACTGTGCCATATGTTTATAGCCCGACAGATAAAGAAAATTGATAAGTTTTTATTCACTAGAACTATTTGCATATGGAACCGATTTATACGAAATCGACGTAATAATTCTCTAGTCTGATTTATATGCGAGTTAAGGAAATAGGTATGCTTTGTATTAACAGTATATTGCATAATTTATCAAGTTTTCTATAATACCCATTTTTAAGGGATTAATTGAAAAATGGATGAATTAGGAAAAAATCTACTCACTCGTCTTTGAAATACGTGTCTTGAGCTCATGGTTTATACTTGCACGGTTCCACAAAAGTTTAATTGGATAAACTACGTTATATTTGAAGTTTATTTCTGATCTATAATATTGGGTTGGTGCATCGATATCTCTGATATCTCTTCGTGCAAAAGAATTTCTAGATTTTTGTTCACTATATTAGTATTTTTTTTAAGTATCCTACACTTAATAAACATAATTATTATGTATTGATTTAATTGTCTCTTGTTATGGTTTTGGTTAGATATCAGTTGTTATCACATTACTACTACAGTTCTGACAAATGATTAACCAATCAGGTTTTCATATATTATGTAATGGTCTAGTTTTTGTTGTAAGTACGTAGTAAGGGTTGTGGTTGGATAATAATGGTTGTTTTATTAAAATATATTTTGTGCTATAAAATTATATTTCACTAGCTGATCCGCGCTTCGCTCCCGTAACATAATGTTACATATATAGCCTATAAAATATAGCCGTACGTATTACTCGTAGATAATGTAGCTTTCAAATGGTGAAAAAAAGTTTTTGAGCCCATTCATTACGACCAAACAAACAAAGTTCCTATTTATAATATTAGTGTAGATAATATATGTATAGGCTATAGACAAAAGTCAAGCTCCATACAATATACACAGTTCACTGACATCTCGGGCTGTTCTGCGGCCGAAGGCTTTGGGGCTTTATATAATTCATGTACTTTTAAAACTTAACGTCGGAGTAACTTTTTAGTTATAGTTTTGTTCAGATATCGTTGTTGTCAAGGAAGCAAAGTTCAAGCGACAACTTATTAAATACACCACAGTTGACCTTGCTAACGTCATATGTTATTTATTAACTTCGTAAAAACCGAAACTCGATTGTTTTTGTTGACGTGCGAATGAGACGAGACGAGTGCTAATGTTATTTTAATATCTTTCATATACTTAGATTTGTATTCAAATGTTTGTGGGAAATAATTGGTCGTGACTTCGTCTGTGAGGATCGGAATAAAAAGTAATCTACGTGTGTAAGTCTAAAAGACTGGTGTTTTGCTATTATGTACAATTTTTGAGTTTAATTAAACCCTATTTCTTCTATATTTGCGTGGTAGAGAAACAAACATCGAGGATAATATATTTTAGTTGAATATCCTACTAATACAATAAATGCGAAAGTTTGTAAGAATTTATGTGTGTAAGGGTTCAGAATAACATATTATATCATAACATATAGGGTACTTTTATTCCCGGAGTTGCTACGAGATCAGAAGTTACGCGGGTGAAACCGCGGCGGCTGTCTTTCGACTAACTGATCGGGGTGATGGAAGCATACATGCGATTTTGACCACTGCCATCCTAAGGATCGGTCATTAAGCTATAAAAATATGGGCTTAAAAGGTTTTTTGATTATTTCATTTTTAGACTTTTGTCCGACTTTTCAAGGTAAATACTCCTCTGTGCGGCGGCTAGTTACGGCCATAAAATTGATTGATTTCAATTAAATTCATAAAATAATATCTATATCTTGTAACATACAACTTAAAGTCATTTCTAGTTGTAGACGAAAAATATTTTCATAGATAAAATTCTATAATCAAGAGTATTCCATACTAAGTATAAAATGACAATGTTCTATAAAATAGATCTCAATAAATCTTTCCTCCTTCGTGAACCTCTTCGGATTTAATCTCAAATACCACATCGATAAATTATGTTGGCATAATTGACGGTTCCGAATAGCGGAGTGCCTTGAACTATGGCTATTCTGAGCTTATAACTTGTGGTTTATACGAGAATTCCTCTCGCAAATTATTATTAGAATTGATCTAATTTTGTATTAATTAATTTATGTTAATAATAGCTCTACTGATCGATTTTGGCTATGGTGACCAATCTCAATAGAGACTAGCTTAATATTATACAAAGAAAACTTTGTTTGTTTGGTTGATTGTAATGGATAGGCTCAAACTACTGGACCGATTTTAAAAATTCTTTCACCATACGAAAGCTACATTATCCACGAGTAACATAGGCTATATAACGGTGTGCTACGGGAGCGCAGCCGCGCGGATCAGGTAGTAATATATATATAATAGTGCACAAGTGTATGGTCGATCACAGGTGCACTCACTATTCCTTTCCTCTAATAACCGTAGACTGACATGACCGGGGAGAGATCAATCGTAGGATCTACGGGTTTACGTACTCTCCGAAGCACGATGGTGTACCAACACAAACTTCTTGAATAAAAGCTGTTACTAGGATTCTGTGTCGGAAAAATTATCATCTGTTTTTACCCCACCAGGGATTCGAACCCGAGACCCATCGATCTGTATTCAAAGACTTTATGATCCATATTTAAATTTATCTCTTTGATAAAGAATATTCCTAAATTTACATTCAACGGTATTTTATAATTTACATAATTTATACATAATTGGTCACAGGTTGGGTCGGACTTTGTTTTATCTCGCTTCGATTAGATCATAAAAAGTTAATAGGAAATGACTAAATATTATAGAGTAGACATCGTATTTCTTGTTAATAGGAAATGACTAAATATTATATTGCTATAAAAGTTCGATAAGATATGCAGTGGTGCTATTTTCATGACTCAATGCGTGGATGTTAAGACAATTGAGGGTTACGACTTACGAAGCAGGCGGCGCATGCAAGAAATAATAATTAATTATTATACTTTGTTGCTTCTTACTTCCATTGTTGTATTCGAATTGTAATATTTCGGTCATCATTTTTCTATAAAACTACAGTACTCATACAACGACATGCAGTCTAAAATTTTGTTTGTAAAATTAAAAATATTTTAAATCATAGTTAAACATCCTCTCCTTAAGATTACTCAAACAATCAGTAATATCTAGTTTGTTACACATAATATTTACTTTGTGTACTTATAAATTGTTGAATGTACAAAAGCTAAGATTTTCAGGTAGGTATACCCGTACTTGGTTGAAAATGGTACATCTCAACAATGAATCGTATCGCACACGTCAAGTTGCTTTCGTTAACATTAGAATGCGTTTATTATATTTAAGACACGATGCGTCGTATAGTGTTAGTAGGGCTGCCAAAACAAAGAAAACATAAAATTCCTAATATTAAAGTAATATACCTACCGGGTGTCTATTTTTGCAGTATTGAAAAAATATGGGATTTAAAGCTGAGTGGAAGCTGATGGCATAGATATAAATTAAAAACCTTTAATATTTTTAAAGAATTAAATAATTAATTTTTACACCCTTCAACCAGACTAGTAATAAATTATATTTCTGCTAAAGAATTTTATTTATTTTGCATTTATTTTATTTTCTATTCAATATCATCATTTGACTTAAAAGGAATTAATAATTATGATCAATAGAATAATTTAATGCTAAGTATATTAATAGAAAATATGCCAATATTTTCCCCTCAGCTTCTGTTCCGCTAACTTTATATCTCCTATTTTTTTCAAGACTGCATATATTAACTGTATATATAATATTGTGTGCAAAAACATATTTCTTCGAAATCGATGTAAGACATAATAAGAATTTTTAAACATACAATTTTACATCTCGGCGTGTATTTCTCGCCGTCTGCTGTTGTGTTGTGTTCGTTTTTGCAGCGTCGGAATTAGCTTAGGTTCTCAGAAATTAGTTTACAAGCTTTGCGCGGCTTAGCTCACGTGGAATTTTATCAATATGTAAATTACTCATAATGATTGAAAATTGTGGCTTATGTGTTATTATGATGTGTGAGCTATATATTTTGTAGTGTCATCCAAATCTGTTTAGAAGTTTTTGCCTGAAAGAAACACACTACCTATATCGTCACAAACATTCGCATTTATGATATTAGTTATCCCCTAATAATCTAGCTGTTCCACGCGGCTTTGTCTCCGTAGCATAATGTACTATGAAGTTTATAGTATCTATATAACCTTCCTGGAATTGGTCTATTTACCTCAATTTTTTTCAAATCGGACCAATATTCCTGAGATTAGATCCTGCAAGCAAACAACTCCTTCAGCTCTACATTATGAACAAAAATAGTATATTTATTTGAATAAACGTGTTCTATTCAGACATCCCGAGGAAGCTAGTAGCAGCCCTGTAGCAATGCAGTTATATCTCGTTTGGTCCGGTTCCCGTATAGGCCGCTCCATTACCTGGAGTCGACCCTGGTGACCCAGATTTCTATTTATTATGCACACTATAGAACAGTTATAGAAACTGGATACATGAAATTTTGTACATTTTTATTACTTGAAGCAAAAACGTATAAAGAGGTTCTAAAGAGGCCTAGAGCGAAACTTATTTGTTTCCGTGACAGGAAAGTTAAAAATACGACAATATTTCATTACTAACCTTTCAGTAGTGTCCATAAAAATAAAGTCTTCAGATCATGTTACGAAAATATGACGATAATATATTTCTCTTTAATTATATATTTGAAACGTTGGCAGTCCTTATAAATCAGAATGTCTTGTTGGTATAACTTTGCAGCGAATAATCAAGATGTCCCTATATTTATGTACTCGACATTCACTTGGCATATTGCACCTATATGGTTTTGACTTTTGACTGTAAATGAATGGACGCAGGTATAAAGATTAAGATAATTTCAAAATTTGACATATTATTCCATGTTAGGTGTGTGTTACGTAGGCGCATCTGTGAGATAAAATGCCACAAAGAGGTACAAGAATTAAACTCTTATATGTACTTACTATAGATTACTACGCGCTCGTGCCAGTGTTAAAATCATACAGTGATTTTTGACGTTTGAAAAAAGCCTTAGGGCTGTGACAAACTCTGTACACACTGGGAAGTAAAAATCATCTTTTGATAGAGAGTGTGTTCATGTTTCGCATTATACGAAATAACCTTTGTCTTATGTTAGGAAAAAATTTAAATGCGTTACATTACAATAATCGTTAGAAACAAACAAAACATGTTTGGAGTTTAATTTATGTATCTATCCTTTTTGTGACAATACCTTTAATATATTAAACTATGGAAAACAAATTCAAAATTAACCTTACAGAATGTCTGCAATATTCTATTAATTCTTCATTATGTATCAATTAGTATATATTACATCATATCAGCATATAATAAAATGTTCGCAAATCATGTTACGCGTCAATTTTAGCGCTGTGGAATGCATTGCGTAGCTAAAATTGCCTATTACTTACGATATTACCGTTGAAATGAATAGGTATTAGGTATATACATATCAAAATAAATTTATGTTTTCAATGTGATTTTCATTCAACGGTATTTGCAAAGAGTTGATTAATCCGTTAAGGTAAAATATATGCTTAGCCTAGTCTTAATACATTATTTCTTCTCAATAATTATATATAATTTAATGTAAACGACTTAGTATCGTCATTTCGACGTATTAATTTCCGTTCATTATGTGACGTCAGTAAAAATATTGTGTTTAGAGGTGGTAAAACAATAACAAAGTTTAGGAAATGACGTGTGGTTCCGAAAATATCTCATTATTCACTGTGTTGTAAATAGGATAATATGGAAATATTTATTTTATCTTAGGAAGTCAGAGGAGTCGATGCGACACTTGGTATAGCGTTGTTCAAGTATACATTTTTACGGATGTATGTAATAGGATTTTGGAATAAAAATTTTAATAACAAGAGCCGTGTATTTTTTTTTCGGAAAAAAAGGATACTATGAATGTTAATGATACCAATCGAAAAATTGCAAAAATACAACATTTTTTATTGTTTGGTTGAGTCTGTCGTCGTAATTATTATATCCAGTTATAAAAATATATTACTAAAATACACTAATTAAAAAAAAGCTCCTAAGTTGATTTTAAATGTTCTTGATTATTCACATTACTGAACCGAGAAAAACTTTATAAGCTCCACAATAAACTTGGTATTTTGCAATAACATTCTCAAAATTTCAATTGTTTGTCTTCGTTCAGAAACAGTGATGAGAATTATTACAAGTACTGAGTCTTAAGTAACGGTTAGGCTTGAACCGGCGACCTCTTGTATAACGCGCCGTGAGTCGAGGCTAACTGCAACGTTCCTAACTCGAAAGCGGTTTTTGGTGCTATTTTATAAATTTTGGAATTGAGTTTAGTAGGTTTTAGCGGCACTTGAAGATTAACACAAATTACAGTTTAGAAAAAGATTAACGGAGAAAATAAAATTATAGTTTATGAATTGAAATCGTCTAGTATTGAATTTTATTTTATTTCTCTATATTAGGGATAGAACAGTTACACAATATATATTATACAATGGATGTAAATATGAGTTTTACAATTGCATAACCAACAATATTATCCACATATTATAGTAATTATTATTTTTGATTTTTTATTTTTACTGATTTATTTGTTTGTTCGTTTATATTGAATAGGCCCCGAAACTACAGAACCGATTAGGATGAAATTTTATACAGAGATTCTTTGAAACCCCATGAATGACATAGGATAGCTTTCTCATACTTAACTTGAAAATGACTATACATGATGATTGATGATGCCACGCTTGGACTTTACTATTGAATTAGAAATAAGGATAAAAAGCTACCCCAGGAGACGTAGTTAATAAAACTTCACCAATAATAGTGAATTATTAGCTTTAAAGAACTTTATTCCTTAAGAACAATTATACTCCACTCAATGAACATTATTCATATGAATAACCAATTTATTCTATTTCCAGGTAAATACGAAACACTAGTCGACGACTCCCTACTCGCCCTGCACACAATCAACGCCTCCCACATACAATTCCCGCGTCTCGCCCACACCTCGGGCACGGCGCAAAAACTCCGCACCTACTTCGCACAACTAGAACTACCCTTAATACGAAAACTGTACAAGCTATACAAGTATGACTATAGAATCTTTAACTACGATTTAGAAAATATAGTTGGTTTTGATTTAGGATAAATATTGGGTATTTTTAGGGAAGCGGACACATGACTGTTATTTTTATAGTAATGTCTTGTATAAAGATATTTCGATAAACTATGACGTGATATGCTTACTTAATTGGAATGTATTTAATATGTAAGGCATCAGGGAGATTTACGTGCAAGATACGTTTTGTTAGTATTTTAAAATTTAAAAATTTGTTTTAGTTTTTATGTGTAGACTGATCAGGTTTTGAGTTTGAATAATGCTGGGAAGACTGCCTCTTGCATTGCGAAATATTTGTTATTAAGTGTCGTTAGTAAATACATATTTGTATATATACAGAGTGAATTTTTGAAGCCGGTGTTCAGGGCCGAAGGTGCTACAGACCGGTGAAATAATACAGTATGTTTATTTTTCTGCAATTTTTTCAAAAATCCAATGCTGCGTCAATTTTATTTCGGGCTCGAGGCTCCATTCAACATTTTTTGATAATTGCTCATAGTTATGGCCCTGAAAGCCCACTTCAAAAATTCACCTCGAATATTAAAAAAATAAATGCACATCTATAGCAAATTATTTTAATTTACCGATATACACATAACTTCAATTATTAATTATTGCTCATGTAATGTTGTTTATTTAATTATAATTGCATAATTTCCTTTGTAACAGTAAAATATTTACGATACACTAAAGAATCTCTTGTACATAATATTTGTTTATTAAATACTTGTGTGTTCGCTTTCTTCCTATTAAATCGTTTCAAATGTATAAATTTGTACATTGTGATTAAATGTAATAATTATAGCCGTACATTGTATGTACACTTTATTTTAATAAAGAAATCTAAGTACAGTGATCTGTTGTACCTAAGTAGATTAACTAAGTGATTTTATTGAATAAATTGTTGAATATGTTATGCGTTATTTTTTTTCTAACCTCCATACAATTTATCAAAAAATCAAAAATGTGAAAATATTTCGATCGCAAGATCGCAGTTATCATGGGTATTTTAGTTTCAATTTTAAACATATAGAATTTCACAAATATAAGTATAGTACAAATCCCATTTTATTCTGTCAGAAATCCTCTGATTTCTATTGTTTATTGTAATCTAGCTTTGTTGGCTAATAAGTCATTTAGTTCTAACTTAAATTTCTAAGGCCGAGCCGGCCTCACACATACTGATTATTCATATTCATATTAATTCAGAAAAACTAGAATGCCATACAATATCAGCATGGTCCACACACTTTCAGATTATGAATTTGTAAGAATAGTTTTTATGAAAATCCCTGTACCATATTTAATAAGGTTTATTTTATTTGAAAGACATTGTCATATTGTGTTTTTTGCTTTACTTTACTCCACTTATTGTTATCTGTAAACTACAGTAACTCACAATAATCATAAAAAATGTATACTCTACGAAATTTGAAACATGTGTTTTGGCATTAATAGAGGAAGAGTGTGTATTTTAGTCATAATACAGGGTTATTGGTAACTCGACTATGCAGGGTGCGATAGAGGGCTTAAAATGCTATAAAATAAGCCATACTTATGCTCTGCGAAGATGTATAGTTTTTGAGATAGCTAAGCTAGATAAATATTACCATTGAATATAAATATTCTTGGACATTTAACACAACGCTATCTTGTCCCAAACTAGGCAAAGCTTGTACTATGGAAACTACTAACTGATAGACATACTTAAACATTTTTTTTGTAAATACATACATACTATAGCTAAATTGACACCCAGACAGTAGAAAATTACAATGTTCATCACATCATAATTTTCTGCTCGTGGGGATCGAACCCACACCCTCCGGCGCAATAGATCGTTGCTGAACCACTGCGCCAATCGGGTCGTCAAGAACATTCCGCACAGAACATAATTTCTGGACTAAAAAGATTAAAACTTTATTATTTAAAAGTTAACAACCAATTTCTTCTATATTTGCAAATCAGCATATAAGTTACTCGTGTCAAAATTTCAACTGCAGTCCTCTAAAAATAGAATATTTAGTAAATATCAGCAATGATGTAATGTAATGTGCGTAGGTAAACTATAATAGTGAAATGTACTCATTCAACCTGCTATTGTTTTTGCGTAGTGCACATTTTATTTAGACATTGCATAATTTGTTTACATCATTTAATTAATGTCTGGTTTTCCATTGATTAAGTACAATGAACTTTAAGTAGAAAATAGATTTAGTAACGTGAGCAAACGTTAAATTGAAAGAAAAACTAACTTTTATATCAAAAAATAATACGCTCCGAATTGATAACCACCTCGTTTTTTGGAAGTCCAAGTCCAAGAGATATATTATTGTATTGTTATATATATTATTGTTTTTAAACGACAGGACTTTTTTAGACAATTTTTTTCTACAAGTGTTAAATGCCAATGAAATATTTAAATTGACGTCATAATAAACAAAAAAGGAAGGATCCATCAGAGATAAAATTGGTATAACTCGATTCTTAGAATCAACTCAATATACCACATGCAAGAAATTAATCACTAACAATCTACCTTCTGCTCTGTCTTTATTTTTTAATACTTTATTATTTATTTGAAGTTTTTTTTCAAAAAGATCCATCTTTATCTTTGTAAAATCTTAAATGGAGTTATATGAAATTGAAATTAAAAGTTTAAAATTATATTTTGTTTCGTCATACAATTTATGGTTATTTTTTAACATTTTAAATTTTTTTAACATATTACAGATTTTTTGAAAGCGCTTATCAGGAAACACTGGCCCTATTTTAAAAGATCTATTGACGATTATATTATAACTCTATGATAAGTAGAAGATAATATATAAATAAACAAATAAATAAATGAACGATAAGGGAGCGAAGCCGCGCTGAACAGCAAGTTCTATATATTATTATAAGAGCAAGATAAAGGTTTTTCTTAGGAAATACAATTTATTACTAAACCGTTGCTATGCGTAAGAAAAGTTATGCAACCGTGTCCTCGATAACGCGTGTCATAAGAGGACCCTATCTATGATGTATCGAAAAGATTATTTTTATCTGTTAAATATTGCCTATGCGGTTATTTATGGCCGCTTGTTGGTTTATTGTTAAAGGCTATATTACTGTACTTCTAATATGATAAAATATTTGTAAAATTTAAATCACTCACGAGACCTTTTTCCATAAAGCATATTATACCATGTCTTTTTCTGACTACCTCGTTGGTCTAGTGGTTACATCTTTAACTACAGATCGACGGATCTCGGGTTTATATCCCGGGTAGCCAAAAAAAATATTGGGATTTTTCTGACAAAGCAATCTTAGTAACAGCCCTGAGTCTAGAAGTTGGCGGTGTTGGAACACCCGCGTGCCTCGGAGAGCACGTAAAGCCGTCGGTCCTGCGCCTGATCTCTCTCCGGTCGTGTCGGTCTACCGTCCTATCGGGTTATGAGAGTAAAGGAATAAAGAGTGCACCTGTGTTCGCGCGTCCACGTGTGCACTATAATATCTCCTGCGCAGCTGGCTAGTCTCTGCTGAGATTGGCCACCATGGCCGAAATCGGTCAGGGGGAGCTATTGTGCCATGAATAAAAATGACTATTCGTATACTTTTTTTGGAAGATTTGATGCATAAAAGCAACTCTACCATGAATAAACTTACAAATCGAATTCAGTGTAATACACCAAAATAGGTATTACGTAACGATAGATTATACACAGATAAGATAAATAAAAAATGCACGAAGGCTGCAAATTGTCTGAGCCGAAATTATTCAAGTTATTTCAAATTTCCTTGGCGCAACGCAGCGTTCGATGTGACGTCATCGGATCGTACGATAGGAATAAACTTGCATAGTAGGTTTTTTGCTAAATGATTACACGGATTTAATGTTTGCTGTAAAGTATTTGAATAGGTTGTAATTTGAGTAGTAAAAAAATATGTAACTTAAGTTTAAAAAATTTAGTTATTTTAAATATCAGGGTTTGGTAAATTGATTAAAAAGGCATGATTTAAAAATTATTTTGGGTGGCGGTTTCATTTAGATATACTTACATCCCAATGATAATTTGATATATAAACAACACTCCTTTAACAACGTCAGAGATGCTATATTAGACACTAAATAAAACTGTTCCCTTCTCATGGTTAGTGTATTATACCTTTTGGTTCACTATTCGAGCATAGTAACAGCCTAAAGCTAACGTACAATACTGAGCCGATTCTATAGCGACACCAATCTTTTATACCATTTGCCATCACTACTTTTTATCATCTACCTTCACAGTAAATATGATTCTTAATGTTGTACTATATTCCGTAGATATAATTATTAATGTTACAGTCGGCCATCCGCTTTAAAACGAGTCCCTTCGTATGTAGATATTGCATCCAGATTACATCCAAATAAAAAAAAGGTATAAAAATGATCCATGTATAAATGGTACGTTACTACAAAATATATCCAGCTATTTTGGAAATTCTACACGACAAATCTAAATCTTAAACATCCCGTTATTGCACTTTTAACTCCAACATACGATTCCAATTCTCCACTAATAAAGCTTCTAGCGTCACGATCACAAGAATACATATTACGTACTCTAAAC